>JAODAL010006689.1:0-131261 GCA_025379985.1 Phyllomedusa bahiana
AGGGCACCTCTACTGCAATGTATTTAGGGCCCCGGAGTTTAGTACTTTGTAGGACACCTTTTTCTTCAATGTAAAATTTAGCCCTTTGGGGCATTAACCCTTTTTAGGACCCCCTTTTATCTGCAATGAAATTTAGCCGGGTGGATTTAGTACTTTGTAGGGGACCTCTATCTGCAATGTATTCAAACCCCGGGTTTAGTTTTTTTTGTAGGCAACCCCCATCTGGGAATGTATTCAGCCCCCGGAGTCAGTTTCTTTGTAGGAAAACCTCTATCTGCAATGTAAATTTAGCCCTGGGGTCAGTAATTTGTAGGGCACCTCTTCGCAATTATTCAGCAGGGGCCCTTCCCCCAGGCTAAATTTTTCACTCAGGGCGAGGGTGAAGAAAAATTTTTGCCCCCCCACGTAACATTAAAGTGCCCAAAAATGAAACATAGTGCTCACCATCAACCCAAAACTAAAATTTTAAAAAAAAGCTTTACCCCCCCAAACGCTACGTATAAAACTACTAAATAATATTCATACAGTTTTTCCAAATGCACCCCTACACCAAAAACCCGAATCCCAGACTAATATGCCAAAATTCCCCACTACGACCACATATCACCAGCCATAAATGAACCCAATACTGCGGACAAACCCTAAACCCCATAGTGACCAAATACTGGGCCGACCACCGTGACCACATAGTGACCGAATAATTAAATGTCCCCACCATGAAAACCCCATATCAACCCGCACAAAAGTGACCGAAAAAAAACAAAATGAAACCCTTACTAAATATTAAAACCCTGATACTTCAACTAAAAAAAATTTTTTTCCATATACATGAAATACAGTGGGGATACCCGCTGTAACAGGCTTGAAGGGCATTTTAAATATTACATTAAAAATTATATCTAGAACTCACAGGAGACATTCTGAAAAGTTGTTTTTCTTTCATTCTTTTTCTTTCCCCTGTCCCCGATTCCCTTTATGACTTTTCCCCGACTCTTCACTGCGTTTTACAAAAAAAACATCTTAGATGCCCCCTGGGGAAAAGGGGGGGGGCCCGAGTTTTCCCCCCGGCCAGTAATGCCCTGTAGCCAGTTTGGGTTCCCCGTAGCCAATAATTCCCCCCTTTGCCATGGGTGCCCCCCTGTGCCAATAATTCCCCCTTTTAGCCAGTGATCCCCCCCGTAGCCCGTGATGGCCCCCCTGTAGCCCGTAGATGGCCCCCCTTTTACCCCGTAATGCCCCCCCGTAGCCAGTAGGGTCCCCCCCTTTTAGCCAGTAGATGGCCCCCTTTTTAGCCAGTAGATCCCTCCTATACCAGTAGATGCCCCCCTTTTTAGGGCCCGTTGGTTTGGGCCCCCCTAACCCGTAAAGCCCCCTTGTGCCCGGGAGATGCCCCCCCGTAGCCATTAAAATGCTCCTGTAGCCCGTAGATCCCCCTGTAGCCCGTAAACTGCCCCCTGAAACCAGTAGATGCCCCCTGTACCCCTAGATACGCCCCTGTAGCCAGTGATGCCCCCCTTGTAGCCAATAGATGCCCCCCTCTAGCACTAAATGCCCCCTGTAGCCAGTAGATACCCCCGAAGCCAGTAGAAAGACCCCGTAAACCAGTAGATGGTCCCCCTTTTTGCCCCCGTAAAAATGGGGGCCCCCTGTAGCCAATAATTGCCCCCTGAAGCCAAAATAGATGCCCCCGTTAGCCCGTAGAAGCCCCCCTTTTAGCCAGGGAAATGCCCCCGAAGCCCGGATGCTTTCCCTGAAAACCCTAGATGCCCCTTATAGCCAGAAAATGTGCCCCTTTAACCAGTAGATTTTCCCCCCCTTTTAGCAGTAGATGCCCCCTGAAGCCCCGTAAGCCCCCCTTTTTTGGCCAGTAGATTGCCCCCTTTTTTAACCAATTTGATGCCCCCCCTGTTTCCAGTAGATGCCCCCCCTTTTAAAACCCGTAGATGCGCCCCGTAGTAAATAGATGCCCCCTTTTTGCCCAAAAGATGCCCCTTGTAGCCAATAGATGGGCCCCCCGTGCCAAAGATGCCCCCCTGTAGCCAATTTGATGCCCCGGTTTGCCCCGTAAAAAATGCCCCCTGGGAAACCAGGGAGAAAGCCCCCTCTTGTAGCCCGTAGTGCCCCTGTAGCTTAAATTTTAAAATAAAAAAAAAAAAGCTTATCAGACCACAGTCCCCGCGTTTCCCGCTCCCGGGGGCTGCTTTACGGGGGTAAGCGGGGTGATGTACCACACTGTTTCGCCTTCCCGCAGCTCCCCGGGATCTCCTCAGCGGCAGAAACTGCCGCCGAAGGGGATCGGCGTCGCAGGGGGCGCGGTGAAAGCTTTTTGGGCCCCCCCCGTGACGCTGAAACAGGGGGGGGTCAGGATGGGAAAGCCTTTCCCGGGCCCTTTTCCCTGTACCCGCAGCTGCCCCAGCGAGGCATGCCCGCTGCTGATTTGGGCCCGCGCGGCTGTTATAAAAAGGGCCCCCGGAAAAGCCCCGGGGGTATTCTCCCGGGGGGTTCGAGCTCGCTCTCTGGATTTGGCCGGATAGCCAAGCCCCCGCTAGTTTAACCAATTTAGCTCTTTTCTGCATTTTTACTGTTTTTGAACTGTTCCGCCTTTGAATTTGATTGGTCAATACTTCTCCATAGGTTATAATGGTCCCTGTCGCTCCTATTCTGATTGGCTGGTTTCTGCCGACCAATGAGAAGCGCTTACAGAATTTGAATTACTGTATTTCCCGGCAATTTCCAATATCCCAATTCCTGATGTGCGCCATTCTAGATTTTTGGAAAGTGATTTTTTTTTTTTTTTTAGAAAGTTTGAGCTCTTTTTCTGAAAATGTTTTACACCTAATAAAAATGATTTTTTGGGAACCATACTCCATGCCGCACGATCTTCTATATGTTTCCTCTCATGTTACGATCTCGCTTCACTTCGCCTCCGCCGGATCATTTAGACAAACTTCAACCAGGTCTGCCTGTCGGAGCTGCAATGCGCCGCACTTTGCCGACCCGCGATCGTACATGCCTCGGAGTTTTCGAATGAGCCGCGTCCCGCCCCGGAACGCCTACATTGCGCCCAAACCGAGCCCATTGCACGCCCCTTCATGTGAGGCGCAGCCGAAAGTGGCGAACGCTGCGCCTAACACTGCATCCCAGCGCCCGACAGGGGATTCGGATCGGTGAGGCGCCGTTTTCGCCAGAAAACAGGCGCAAATGCCGATCATACATGTCGCCCATAGAGTTTGGCATGTAGGTCTCCGCTGACCAGAGCCCCTTCTTCCACATGCTGCTGTGTCCCTTACTGAGCTTTCTGCAAGCTACAAATGGCTTTCGATAAAGGGCTTTCTTCTTGCCCCTCCTCCATAAAGGTCAGATTTGTGGAGGACATGACTAATAGTGTCCTGTGGATAGATTCTCCCACCAGAGCTGT
The DNA here is from genome assembly GCA_025379985.1 of Phyllomedusa bahiana. Taxonomy (NCBI): domain Eukaryota; kingdom Metazoa; phylum Chordata; class Amphibia; order Anura; family Hylidae; genus Phyllomedusa; species Phyllomedusa bahiana. Next base: position 3,419 of record JAODAL010006689.1, read on the forward strand.
GGATCTCTGCAGCTCCTCCTCAGTGACCCTGGGCATCTTGGCTGCTTCTCTAATTAGTGCTCTCCATGTCTGAGCTTCCAGTTTAGGTGGACGGCCGTGTCTTAGTAGGTGACTAATTGTGCCATACTCCTTTAATTTAGAGATGACGGACTGAACAGTGCTCCATGAGATGTTCAGAGCTTTCAGAGCTTGGGCTATTTTATGAAAACCTCTCCCAACAGCACACTTTGCCACAACATTATCCTTGAGCTGACTGGTGTGTTCCTTGGTTTTCATGATGCTGCTTGTTCAGTAATGTTCTCTAGCAAACCTGTAAGGCCTTTACAAAACAGCTGTACTTACACTGAAAATACTTTACATACAGATGTGCTTATTTACCTTATTCAGTGACTTCTAAAGGCCATTGGTCACACTGGATTTTATTTTGTGGTATCAGAGCACAGGGAACTGAATACATACACACACAGCACGTTTTAATTTTTTAAATTGCAAAAATTTGTAAAATTATGTATAATTTTCTTTACACTTCATAAATACTTGTTACTTTGTGTTGATCTATCAAATAAAATATCAATAAAATGTACTTAAATGGGTGTTCTAGGATCTAAGAATGCTCATTGGTCATGATTAAAAATAGAAGATAATACTTCCGGACGGACTCCTTCAGTTCCGGCTTCTTCCCCACTGAAGCAGTGAACGGTCATTGATCACATGACTGCTGCAGCCAATTACAGGCCACAGAGGTCGCATGAATGATGAATGTTTCACTGCTACTTTTGGGCAGTGACCGGTTGCCAGGACTGAATGTGAGTGCCCGGGAGGTAAGAACGAGTCTTATCTTCTATTTTTAATCATGCCCTAACGGACCAATGAGCATTCTTAGATCCAGCCAGTGTCAGACTGTGGTGTCAAAGGTCCACCAGTGGAATTAAATTCTGGTGGGCCACCGGTGGAGTTGATTTTGGGGACCACCAGTGGAGTTCATTCTGGGGGCCAACCCTACAGCTGCTTCGCCTCTTGCTTTTTTGCCTCTTTCTCTCTTTTCTGCCTCTCCACTGGAAGGATATACAGTTTAAAGGAAACTTCAGGTCTGCCATGATCAGGGGAACCGGGGGTTTCCCCTGTTACCATGTGGGCCAGTCCAAGCCTGAAAAACCCCTTTAAGTTTGTTATTGTAACATTTAAAAAATGAGGATATGTTCAAGGGGTAGGAAGACTTTTTCCACCCACCAAATATTCTCAGAATAACTACAACTCTTTTGTGAAGGCCTCAGAGGTTTGCTTGAGAACATTACTGAACAAAGAGCATCATGAAAACCAAGGAACACATTAGTAAGCTCAGGGACAAAGTTGTGGCAAAGTGTGCTGTAGGATGAGGTTTTAATAAAATAGCTCAAGCTCTGAACATCACATTGATCACTATTCAAATCATCAATCTTCTAAGCTCCTCCTGCTCTAATAACATGCTGCCCTCAGATTAGACTACATTTCCAATGTGAAGAGTTCCCTTTAACCCCTTAGGCATATCCATTGTATATATACAGCAGATAAGTGACGGTAAAGCAATATAGAGTGGCCTTAGGAACTTTTACACAGGTGACACTCAATGTCACCAGTTAGGATTGGTGATAACTTGTCAAGGCATCTGAAAGTTTAGAGAGGGAAAAGCGCCCCCCTGTATCACCCGACTGCCCCCCACCCTCATCTCCCCAGAGACTGAAGGTAGTAACAGATTGATGATTTGTGATCTGCTGGGCCATCAGAGAAATCTTGAAATGCTCTGCAGCCAAGTGCATTTCATAGAGGCAGACCCCCTGGCTGCTGTGTGGCCCTTGGAGATAGGGGGCCCTACTTGATTGTTCCTTTCATTTTGGCTACTGGAAGGGACAATCTATACAATGTTAGTAACCGAGGGGTGGGAGTTGGTTTATGGAGAGGGCTTAGAGGGAAACAAGAGCCGGACTCTGGCATCTATTAACAGACCCCAACACAATCTTGTATACTCTCTCATATAGTCTCTCCTATATACTCCAAAGCCTCTGGGCTTGTAGCTTTTATCAGAACTTTCCAACTGCAAAAGGGAGAAATTTTGACAGAGGCGTCATATGAAGGAATTACTATCAGAAATTTACTGCTGTGTTATGCTGCTGGCAAAGCTGACTTTTAAATCGGCCATAAATAAAGCTTAACCCCTCGTGGACCGAGACAATTTTGACAGTAACGACAGGTTTTTTTTTTCCCGCTTCTGTCTAACGGTGTCTATTAGGTGCAATTTTCCATTTTTACGCCTAGTTAGCCATTTAGGAATTTTGTTTAGACAAATAGTCGATTTTTTGGGTTATATATATATATATATATACATATGTTACATTTTTATTTAATAATGGAAGGATGCATTCATTTTATTTTTGCCATTTCCCAATTGACTTATATTACATGCAGGCTTAGACTGGACCACAGAGGAACAACGGAAACCCACGGTGGACATGGCAGGCCTGGGGCTGATTTTCAGGGAGAAACGCAGAGAAGGAGAAGAAGAAAGCAAGAATCATGTGAGGTATGTATAGAAACTGTAGGTTGGGCCTCAAGAACCAACCCACTGTAAGGCCCCAAGAATCAACTCCACAGGTGGGCACCAAGAATCAGCTCCACAGGTGGGCACCAAGAATCAACTCCACTAGTGGGCACAAAGAATCAACTCCACTCCTGGACCCCAGGAATCAACTCCACTGGTGGATCCCAAGAATAAATTCCCCTGTGGCCCCAAGAATCAATTCCACTGGTGTGTCCCAAAAATCAATTCCACTGGTGGGCCCCCAGAAGCAGCTCCACTGGTGGACCCCAAGAATTAATTCCACTGGTGTGTCCCAAGAATAATTTCCACTGGTGGCCCCAAGAATCATCTCCACTGGTGGCCCCAAAAATCGACTCCTCTGTTTTGAACCTCTGAATCAACTTTACTGATGAACTCCGGGAAACCCAACTCCAGTAGTGGTTCCCAAGAATCAACTCCACTGGTGGGCCCCAAGAACAAACTCCATGGGGGGCCCCCAAGAACAAACCCCATGGTTTTTCCCCAAGAACCGATGTCGGGGGGGCCCCAAGAATTCATGGGGCCCCCCCAAAATTTTATTAGGGTAAAAATCAATATGGGGGAAAAAAAGTTTTAAAATTTTTGGGTTTTTAAAAAATTTTGGAAATCCCTTTTTTTTTCTCCTTTTTCCTCAAGCCCTGGGAGAATGCCCGGTTTGGGATGGCCCCCCAAGGGAGGGGAAAAACCCTGGTTGGCCCCCTAAGCTGGCAACCCCCGGGTGTGTAAAGAAATGATGCAGGTGATTTTGTTTTTGGACCCCCGCAGCTGTGGGGGCCACTGGATGTGGTTTTGGCTCTATGGACCCCCGCACTGTGGCCCCCCCTGGATGGTGGTGTTGGCTCTATGGCCCCTTCGCAGCTTTGGGCCCCTGGAGGGGTGTTGGCTCTATGGACCCCCCCAGCAGTGTGGAGCCCCTTAGGTTTTTTGGTCTAGGACCCTCCAAGTGGGGGAGCCCTGGATGGGGGTTTTTGGGGCTCTAGGGCCCCCCACGCGTGGGAGCCCCTGGATGGGGTGTTGGCTCTATGGACTCTCCGAAGGGGGGGCCCCGGATGGTGGTGTTGGTCTATGGCCCCTCCAGCAGTGGGGGCCCCCCTGGAGGGGGGTTGGCTTATGGACCTCCAAGCTGTGGGGCCCCTGGATGGTGTGTTGGCTCTAGGGGCCCTCCAGACTTGGACCCCTGGGGGGGGTGTTGGTCTAGGGCCCCTCCAGCAGCTGGGGCCCTGAATGGGGGGTGTTGGCTCTTGGAACCTTTTCACAGCTTGGAGCCCCGGATGGGTGGTTTTTGGTTTTTGGACCCTAAAGCAGCTGGGGGGCCCCCTGGATTTTTGGTTTTGGGCTTAGGCCCCTCCAGCACGTGGGCCCTGGATGGGGGGGGTTTGGCTCTATGGACCCCCCAGAGGTGGGTGCCCTGGTGGTGGTTTGGCTTTGGACCTCCAGCGCGGGGGCCCGGGGATGGTTTTGGTTATACCCTCAAAAAATTCCCCCTATTGGGTTGGGTTTTCCCCCAAGCGTGGGGCCCCCTGGATGGTTTTTGGTCAAACCCTCACCTTGTGGGGGCCCAATTGTTTTTGGGCCATGGAACCCTCCACACGGGGACCCCTGGTGGTTTTGGGGGCTCTTGGTCCGCCGGGGGGGCCCCTGGATGGTGGTTTCTTATGCCCTCCAACGGGGGAGCCCTGGAGGTTGAGTTTCTTTTTTGGCCCTCCAGCGGTTCCGGAGGTGGGGTGGTCGGGGGCCCTCCACGATGGGGAAAGCCCCTGGGATTTGTTGGCCTATACCCTAAAGTGTGGGGCCCCGGGAGGTGGGTGGCTCTAGGAAACGCCACAGTTGGGGCCCCCGGGGGAGGTTTGGGGGGGCTTATGGAACCCCAGCAGCTGGGGGGGCCCGGGGGGTTTTTGGGGGCCATGGACCCTCCAGCGGGTTTTTGGGCCCTGAGGTTTTTGGGGGGCCCCTCCGCAGGGGGGCCCCGGTGGGTTTTGGCCCGGCCCCAGCACTTGGGGGGCTCGGAGGGGGTGGGCCTTTGGCCTAGCGCTGGGGGGACCCCTGAGGTGGGGGCTAGGGACCCTAGAGGTGTGGGGAGCCCCTGAAATGGGGGTTGGCCAATTTGACCCCCAGCGGGGGGCCCCGGGGGTTGGGGGGCCGGGGCCCTGGGACAAGGGGCCCCCTGATGGTGGGGGAAAAAAAATTGACCCTCCCAAAAACAAGGGGGCAGGAGGGGGGGGCCTTTTTCCCTCCCACGACGGAAAGCAAATGTAAGGCAAAAAAAAGAAAAAAATAAAAAAAATACCACCCTGTTAAAAAAATTTCCCCTTTTGCCATTTTTAAAAATAAAATTAAAATAAAAATAAAAAAATAATAATAATAATAATAATAATAATAATAAAACCCCCCCTAGGGGTCAAAAAACCAAGGGGGGACTAAAAATACCATTTGGTGAAAAAGAATTTTTATTTTTTTTAATTATTATTTTTATTTAATTATATTTATTTTTAAAAAACATTTTGAAATGAATCAATCACAAAGGGCAAGAAAACTAGAGGAACTACAAATATCAGTGGTAGAAACAAAAGTAAAACAATATATTTATACTAGTATTCTAGTTCAGTCATTCGAAATATCCCTTTTGCCATTTGCTGCTGAGTTCACGCGGTGTATTGCGGCGCGATCCTTTGTTCACCACAACACGCTTGCTGTTAAAAGTCCGCACTGAACAGGTGATACCTTCAGCAGCGCTATCACCCGCCTCCTATCACTTCCATCTTCTCTGGCGCGTAAGCACCCGAAAGAAATTCAATCACTTCTTTTTATGGGTGAGTACTGTGCCCCCGGGGAATATGCCGGCTACGATTTTACCGTATTTTCGAGGCGTACTTCACTTGCGTTGTGATTACAAACCAAAATTTGCCCTGCAAATACGCTGTGTGAACCTAAAATTACAAAATTTTACATCAAAAAAAATTTGGGCCCCCCTATTTAATTTTAATCATTTTTATTTCTAAATATTTGGGTGTTTGCAACACCATTTCAATTTGATTATTAAATAAATGATGGACACAGAAAATATTTCCGGTTAAAATTTATTTTTATTGACTCAAAAAATGTGCAAAAAAAGTTTTTAGATTACAAATTGAAAGGGCGTTCAAACCCCCAAATATTTAAACAAAAAATGATAAGATTAATAGGGGTGCCCCAACTTTTTCATTTTGAGTAAATAATAATACAATAAAATAACCAATAATAAAATAACAATAAAATAACCAATAAAATAATAAAAAATATAACAAAATAAATAAATATTAAAATAAACAAATAAGTAGCCTTAAACCTTATAGGTGTCCGGACATGTAAAGAAAATGGCCCCCAAGGTCAAATCTCAGGGGGGAAAAAAAAAATAAAAAAATAAAAAAAAAAACACCCAAAAAAATAAAAAATAAGTAAATGCCAAGGTTTTTGTCCCGAAACTGTCGCCCTCGACAGGGCTCCCCCATCATCTCTTTTAAAAAATTTCGGGGCCCCATAAAGTAAAATGAAATGGGCCCCCATCCATTACAGTTCAAATTTTATGTAAATACATGGGCCCCTTTTTGATACCCCTTTTAGCGATGGTGTCCACGGTATTGAAATTGAATATAAAAAATAATTATAAAAATAAATATATATATAAAAATATATATATTTTAATAATATTAATGCCACAACCATGCAAGGGGCACCCGGGTTCCATTGTTTTTTTTTAGAAATGTTATTTTTTGTGCAGAACTATACGTTGCATTTGCATATATTGTTTTTTAACTCATATGGGAGGAGGGATGCCCTTTTTGTTTCTTGCACCCCCCCCTCCACGGTTTTTAAAATTTCAGTGCTTTTATGTTATAAGGTTGGTGTTTTTTTTCTTTTTTTTTGACCCAAAAAAGTCTAAATTTGGACTAAAAAGGAGGAAAAAATAGATAGGACCCCCTCCTTGAATCCCTTTTTAGTCGGGGGGTGGTTAAACTTTTTTTTGATCAAAAATTGAACTAAGAATCTAAAAGTATTTTTCATGTATTGCAGATAGCATAAATCTTCTTTAGGGTTTTCCAGTCTTGTTTGATAGCCTTTTACTGATGGTGTGCCACTAAATTTTGGGAATGTTGTATATTAATAAAAATATATATTATATAAAATTATATATATATATATATATAAAATTATTTTTTAAAATATATATAATATTAATAAATATTTTTTAATATAATATCCACAACCTGGGGGAGTGGCACCCAGGTTAAAAATTTGTTTTTTTCAAAAAAAAAATGTTTTTTTTTTTTTCAAACATACGTTCATTTGGCATATATTGTTTTAAATTCTATAGGGGGGAAGGGGATCCCTCCATTTTTTTTTGCACCTCCCCCACCTCCACAGGTTAAAGTCTGAATTGGACTCAAATGAGAGGAAAAAATAGATAGACCACCCGTCAATCCCGTTGTATCGGGGGTGGCTTACACTTTTTTTGATCAAAACTTGAACTAAAATCTCAAAGTTTTTTTTCATGTATTGCAGATACCCTTTTTGATTGGGGCCCCTACAGAGTACGCCTGACTGCCCTATTGACCCCCCTGGCCCCTCATGAAAGAATCCCCCGGTCACTGACAGCAAGAAAAGGAACAAAAACCCAAAGTACAGTAGGAAGTTGCAGATTTTTTTTGCAGTGATAGCAGGTGTTAGCCAAATAGCCTATTTAGCCCTGTCGCCCCCTGGCATGATGCACTTTTGCATGCAGCCGCATTGTGCATGAGGGGGGATGACTGATGGTGGTGGTGGGTGCAGTGCCTTTTTTTCCCCAGCCACTGGTGGCGCACAGGACCATTTTGAAGCCTGAGCCCCACAGCAGCACAGCTCAGCCCCCTGATGTAAAGCTTTGGATGCAGACCTGGCTTACTTTCACGGGACTGCAGAAGTGTGTGTGCATGCCTTATTCAGCCTGCTGGACCTCAGAGCATCCTTCCTGCTACTCTCACACCTATACTGAGTCAGGACAGCAGTGTCAACTCAAGGGGGGTGACAACCACCAGGACCAGGGGAAGTCAAGTCTTTGGGTATTTCTGAAATCACCTATTGCTTCTGCCTACAAAAAGAGAAGAGGAAACATTAACCCCACTGATCCGGCAGCTGAAAGAAGAAGGAATTGCCAGCAGGAATCATGAAGACCTTCCTGGTGCACAGTATCTGGATGCTGGGATTTTTCCTCTGCCTGCTCTCCTTACAAGGTACTGTGCACTCTTTGATCACCCTCCAATGCTGCAAGTTGTATCCAGGGTCCTCATCCATAGAGAACCTTGAAGGGATGGAGTTTGAGGGGTCTTTGGCAGTTTTTGGGGGGTTGCAGAGAGGCAACAGGGTATGTTCCCTTGCCAGGCTGGAGGGCTGGTTGCTATCACTGCTGATGACTGGTGTTGGAGATGATGTGATGGTGGTTAGGAGATAGCAGCCCCAGTGCATTAAGTTCAGTGTTGTGGCCAAAGGGGGCATCTAAGGGCACCCTGAGGTGAGCGGTTAGGTGCAAGGAGGTAGGTGCCCCCTATTTAGCATAAGCAATGAGTGTGCATTCATCCCAATGGACACAAGTCAGTTCTAGAGCATAGGTCACGTGGAGTCGTGGTCTACCGGGTCTTCTAGGAGACACCGGCTTTGACCCAATGGGAGAATTTGATGGCCGACATCTATTGATTAGGAGACTCCAGGATCTCGTGATCGATGGCCGTCACCATCACCTAGACCGGGGATCAGAAGATAGGGGCTGTCATCCAAGGCAGCCTCAGCCACCGGTGGGCTGTGCAGGTGGAGTGGAGACGGTTGTACTTGCATCTCATTAGATGAGGGCCAGGCTGGCGAGATCTGCAGTGGGCCAGTGGGTTCCCCCTTCTTAGACCCCCTTTGAGGGGGGGGGGGGGGGCTTGATTTGTCGACCCCAGAGTTTCACCCCCCCTCCGAGGGGGCGAACGCCCCATTTTTCCTATGAAAGTTACAGAGAAGTAAAAGCGAATAAGGGATGGATATCCACAGATGGGATGCCCTTTAGTGCAACATTTCACGCAGTGATATTTCACAGGACACCGTCTACTGATGGGGTTCAACGGGTTAGACAATCTATAGATTAATATAAGGTATAAAATTCTGATGGGACATACAGCGTCTACAGATGGAGTGCACTTTGTTGCAGCGGACTAGCCATCCTATAGCGAAATATGATAAGACATAATAATTTCATGTGCTGATGGGGTGCACTTTATTGCAACAGACTACCAAATCAGCCCAATAATCTAATGAACAACGTGTCTACTGTGGGGGTTTTAAAGTCAAACCCAACAATTTTGGGTGCAGGGACCTTTTTCCATCCCCTTTTTAGGAAATATGATAAGACATAATAATTGAATCTACAGATGGGGTGCATTTTGTTGCAACAGACTGGCCAACCTCTAGCCTAATAATCCAATAGAAGAGACAGTGTCTACGATGAGTGATTTTTCGGACCAACCCTTTTTGCCCCCAACCTTGGGGCCAAAGCAAAACTATAGTTAATTTTAAAGGATAAAAAACGATGGCTACACTCAAAAGATGGGTTCACTTTGTTCGCGCTAGCCCCGCCAAAAAAAAAGCAAAATTTTTAATTTTTAAACAAATTTTATTAAAAAGGAAACAAAACGTCTCAGATGGGGGGCAATTATTGCAGGGGTAGTGCCATATAAATTAAAAAAACATTATTTTGATGGGGAACAAACACCCTTACAGATGGGGGCACTTTTGCAGCGGGGTGCTTCTGGGAGCTAAATATAATAACGCATTATATTCTGATGGAACATACTCCGTCTACAGATGGTGTGCACTTTGTTGCAGCGTGCTAGCTAGTCTATAGCTAAAAAATAATAAACATTTTTTTCTGGGAACATACCCGTTTCAATGGGGTGCACTTTGTTGCCACAGACTAGCCAAACTTTTAAAAAAATAATTGATGAAAATCCCCACTACTATGGGGTCACTTTTTGCAGCATAAAGCCAATCTCTGGCAAAATTTAACTAATAGAACGCACTGTCAAGATGGGGTCCTTTTTTGCAGCAGGATAGCCAGTCTTTAGCTAAATATAATAAAGTATTATATTCTGATAGAACATACACCATCTACTGATGGGGTGCACTTTGTTTTAGCGATTAGCCAATCCTTCAAAAAAAAATTAAACTGATAAGCAACACTGTCACTGATGGGGTGACTTTGTTTAGCAAAAGCCAATCTCTAGCAAAATAATCTAATAGAACAGACATCGTCCACTGAGGGGATGCAGTGGACCTGCCAGTATATAGCTAAATGTAATCACACATAATAATCTAATGGGTCAGGCTAGGTCTACTGATGGAGTGGCCATTATTGCAGCACATTACTCAATTTTGTGTATCTAAAGGGAGTATTGAATGACACAGATTAGACTGGTACTTAGCGGCTACAGCTGGAGCACCCTTTTTTTCTTGTGAGGCTCAACTTTTTCCCGGGGTAGTGTATATGTGTGTGAATTAAATGTCCAGCACTAACAGATAAGTGATTGATTTTCACAGTAAACGCACCAAAATTTACCGGTTTCAGTCTTAAAAGCCATGCATGATTTGATACGAGATGCCTACAGGTGGAGCACCCTGTGTTGCATCAGTCAGTTCCCTGTTGTTGCTAAATGCAAATCCATGATTGTGATCAATTAGAAGAGCAATTTCTACAGATGGGCAGCTGTTTAACATTTTCCAAGACCACTTACGGGGTTTTTCAAATGTATATCAGTGATTGTGATGTACTAATGTTATGCTAAAATATTTCAGCAGCCCTTTTTTGTAACATTTTGAAGACCACTTTCTGGTTCTGCCAAAAATAGCAATTTATGGAAAGTCTAAATGCGCGCCTTTGTTGCAATGTGCTTCTCAGCTCACTTTCGGTGTAAATGTATATCATGAAATTTTGATCAAATGATTGTAATGTCTACAGATGCAGCAGCCTTTGTTGCAACATACTCCCAACAACTTTCTGGTGCGCAAATTAGTCAATGATTATATCAAATTGATGTATATTCTACAGATGCAGCGCCCTTTTTTGCAAAGTTCACTCCTTTTCTGCCAAACATACGTCAATTAGATGTGTAATGTCTACAGATGCAGCAGCCTTTGTTGCAACATACTTCCCAGACCACTTTCGGTGCGCCAAATGTAAAGTCAATGATTTTGGGTCCATAGATTTAATGTTAAATGGCACCTTTTTGCTTTTCTGCTCCAAAAAATTCTTTTTTCAAAGGACACCTTTTTTAAAAACCCACCCCTGACCCTTTCCAAATGCATTCCCTATTTTTGATCCTCGGAGTGCAAAGTTACGGGGAGCAGGGCCTTTTTTGCAACATGTGGCTAACTCAACCCACCCCTGCACCGTTCTGTCAGTCCCCACCATAGATTATATGACTTTGGTTGATTTTTTAGTTTTTTTTTTTATGACTGCAGCTGAAGGGCATTTTATTGCACCTTATAACTCAGATGAGTCACTGCTGTTCCCTTTGATAACTAGACGCAATCAATGTATTCAGCGCTGACGGTAATGACGATTCATCCTTGCAGATGGGGTGCTCTTATTTGCCATTTTTCCAATGACTCATCTGCTCCGGGTAACTAAAGCAATGACACTGATCGAAAGACTGGTGAAAGGGGTCAGAGGAGCGACCTTTTTTGATGGAGTGCCACACTGTCCTCAGCCATCTCCGTGGTTTCCATTACAACGAAATGCAATCATTTAGATGCCCTATATTAAGTTATGCCCGCAGATGGGGTGCACTTTATTGCAGCATGACCAAAGCTTGCTGTTGTCTCTTCATAGTGTACCGTGGCTCATTGCCCCATCCATCATGGGCAGTTGTGGTTGTACGTTGTCATGAAATGCAAGCTAGAACGTGCACCGAGGTCTGTTCCATCTGCTAGGAATTCTGCATACAGTATAATGCTATGTGTCCGAGGCAGGCGATGTTCCCCGCTGCAGGAGCTGACGGTGTATCTCCATGTAGCTCGCACAGACGAGACTTTTGGCTGTTCTCGTGCCGCACTTGGGGTGTCACTGTGTTCTGTTGGAAATAAAAGCCTGGTTGCTGTTGTTTTTCTCTCGTCTCCTACGCCGCTGCTGTTGTTTTTATCCAGCTTTGAGCTTAAGACGATGGTGGTGTCTGCGCTGCATCCTAAGCAGACACAAGGAGTAGGGGGGTGGAGGAAGAAAGCAAATTTTTTCAAGTTTATACATAAGGTGGCAGATTCCCGACGCCCCAACAAACGCTTTAAAATTGAAATTCCCGATTTTAGACCATGGGGTAATGGGAAATGTCTCCGTGTGATGAGAGTGGTCCTGGGGTGAGTTGGCATTGCTTTATGCCAGGGGAGTGTTATTCCCACCCCAGGGGGGAATGAAAAGGGAAAAGAGGCAGATTAAAAAAACTGGGACTTCATATGCTGAGGTACGATGGAGTGGAGTGCACCAGATTTATTAAGAGATGCAGCTTGGAGTGTCTTTAGGACAGAAAGTAAAAGCTGTCCCTGTTATGAGCAGTATTGTTGCTGCTTGGTTTAACTATTCAAAATATTCGGGATTTTATGATTCAGGATGTCCTGAACCTTAATATCATTAAAATGTATAAGGGGGGTCGGAATGTGTTGTCTGGCCTCCTATATACAGCAGCCAACCGCAACCTCTGTATCTAACCCCATAAAATCCAGCCACGACTATAGCTATTACTCCAAACCTAACCCCAACTCAAAGAAAGACCTCAGTTCTATCCCCAAAAATCACACAAGAAAATTATTTTTGTATCCAATATCCCAACTGAAACTCCAACCCTAACCCCAGTAGAAATTCCAACTTTACCCCAACTGCAACTCTAACCTTAAATGAAACTTCAACCCCAACCCCAGTACGAATTCCAACCCTACCTCAACTTCAACCCAGAGCCTAGTTCCAATTCTACCCCAACTGCAACGCTAACCTTAACTGAAACTTCAACCCTAACCCGAGTAGGAATTCCAACCCTACCTCAACTTAAACACTAACCCTAACTACAACTCTACCCCAACTGCAACTCTAACCTTAACTGAAACTTCAACCCTAACCTCAGTAGGAATTCCAACTCTACCCCATCTGCAACTCTAACCTTAACTGAAACTTCAACCCTAACCCCAGTAGGAATTCCAACCCTACCTCAACTTAAACACTAACCCTAACTACAACTCTACCCCAACTGCAACTCTAACCTTAACTGAAACTTCAACCCTAACCTCAGTAGGAAGTCCAACTCTACCCCAACTGCAACTCTAACCTTAACTGAAACTTCAAACCTAACCTCAGTTGGAATTCCCCAACTGCAACTCTAACCTTAACTGAAACTTCAAACCTAACCCCAGGAGGAATTCCAACCCTACCTCAACTTAAACACTAACCTTAACTCCAACTCTACCCCAACAGCAACTCTAACCTTAACTGAAACTTCAAACCTAACCCCAGTAGGAATTCCAACCATATCTCAACTTCAACCCTCACCCTAACTACAACTCTACCCCGACTGTAACTCTAACCTTAAATGAAACTTCAAACCTAACCCCAGGAGGAATTCCAACCCTTCCTCAACTTCAACCCTAACTACAACTCTACCCTGACTGTAACTCTAACCTTATCTGAAACTTCATCCCAAATCCTTACCCCAATCCTACCTGAACTCTAATGCTAACACCAACTGACACTCCAGTTCAAACCTGAATCCCAACCTAATTTCCAGTCCAACCCAAACTTTATCTCTAACCCCAACTAAGGGCGATATGTATGAATGGAGCTGCACCAAGTTTCTGGCGTTCTTTGTGCCAAAAAGCTGTCGTAGCGCTGTTCTATATATTTGTTAACAGTCGTACTCCAAACTTTGGCGCCGACAGCACCAGCTCCGACACTTTTTAAAGCCTCAAAGATGTGGGGGCGTTCTGGAAGTGTAACACAACATTAGACACATTTATGAATGTGGGAAACCAAAAGTAGGCACATAACTGTCAGAACAGACCATGGTAAAGTGTCGCCAAATGTATGAACTGCAGAAGAAAGGTTCATACATTCTGGCACATTAAACACTGCTTTAAAGCTAATTAGAACAGGCCTGTCTGTGCAAAAGTTCACACATGTCGCCCTAAAACTCTAACGCTGCCCCAACCCTAACCTTAACTCCAACCCTACCCAATCTCTAACTCTTAACACCAAATGAAACTCCAACCCAAACCCCAAGCTGAATTCCAACTACAACCCCAACTCCAATTAAGGTTAAAAGATAGTTTTTGGATGATTTTTGGCAAATTTTATAAAAATTTACATCAGGCTAACCCAAGCTAAATCACTGACATTTGGGTTGAATTTATCCATCACCTGAATCCAAACTACAACTCTAATATGCAGGCATAGATTTGAACAAATTTTTCGACTATTTTCTGGCCTTAAAATTAAATACATTTTGGATTGTTGTTGGCCACAACTTTTTTTTGGGAAACCTCTCTCCCCTACCTTGTTACTTGTCAAAAGAGGTAAGAATAGTAACACAAATTCTAATTATTGTGCAAAAATATGTTTCATAGTTTGGGACTCTTTTGGGCCAAATTACTAGCACAAAGTTTATCAACCCCTCCCTTCTCCCACACATTTGTTATCTGTGGTATAGCTAAAAATGTGCAAATATATTCCCTTCATTTCTGTCATGTAAAACAGTGTATTGAAAGGAAAAAATATGTAAGTATCATGAGTGTAAACAGACGACCACCATGACTAGTTCTTGATGACAATTCAAAGTTCTGGTCTCATTTTTCAACTTTGTAGATCCTGGATATCCCAGTACATCTGCTTGAGTCTATCCAAATTCTGTATGGGTCTATCTAAACTATCCCTTCTGAGTCTACGAACAACCTAACCATGACTGGTTCCACTATTTGTAAAAAAGTTGGTTTTATAGACTCAAGAAAGTGACTAAGTGAGATCACCAGGTCTCCTAATGGTTTTATAACCATCTCCAAAACTGCCTATGAGCATCGGCCAAACTTGTTTTCTGCTAAACTGGCCAGTTCTTGATTAGGTTTGCTGGGTATCCTAATTGTCCTTCACCAGAAACATTGACTATAGGATGCCCAATCCTTTGTTCCCCTGGCAATGGTATATTCTCTTATTCCCAGTAAAAATACATGAACATTCTGCCAACAACTTATATAATATATGAGTAGCTTGACCATCAGTTTCAATCTTGACCACGCTCTGTGGATTTGTTGAGTCATCATTATATTTTCCATTTCCCGGACTTTGTCACCAACATTAATACAATCTATTTACTAAAAGTAAGTAATATGACCATTGCTTAATATCTGAGTCTTGGAGAATTGAAAGAATTATACAATGAAAGGGGATTCCCATGAGCTCTGACCAAGATCAGTAGATGGCTTCCTTGTTAAGACTAAGGTTAATAACTCCAGAAAGGAAACATTTCTAGAGTCATGTAAGTAATAAGTTGAAATATTTAGTATTGAACAATAATAAACAGGATTTCTATGACCTATACCCAAGATCAGTAGATGACTTCCTTGTATGGACTCAGGTAAATAACTCAAGGATGGAAAAATCAAGAGTCACGTAGTCAATAGGGTAAAATATTTAGTATTGGACAATGATAGCTGGGATTCATATGAGCTCTACCTAAGATCAGTAGATGGCTTCCTTGTCTAGACTGAGTTAAGTTACTCAAGGATGGAAAAATCCCAAATGTTCTGTAGCCAATAGGCTGAAATATTTAGTATTGGACAATGGTAGATAGGATTCCTATGAGGTCTTTCAAAGATCAGTAGATGGTTTCCTTGTATCGATTGAGGTAAGTTACTCAAGGATGGAAAAATCCCAAATGTTCTGTAGCCAATGGACTGAAATATTTAGTATTGGACAATGGTAGATAGGATTCCGATGAGCTCTAACTAAAATCAGTAGATGGCTTCCTTGTCTAGACTGAGGTAAGTTACTCAAGGAGGGAAAACTCCCAAATGTTCTGTAGCCAATGGGCTGAAATATTTAGTATTGGACAATAGTAGATAGGATTCCTATGAGCTCTATCTAAAATTAGTAGATGGCTTTCTTCTCTAGACTTAGGTAAGTTACTCAAGGATGGAAAAATCCCAAATGTTCGGTAGCCAATAGGCTGAAAAAATTTAGTTTTGGGGAACAAGATAGATAGGTTTCCCGGGATGAGGTCTTTCCAAGATCAGTAGATGGCTTCCTTGTCTAGACTGAGGAAAGTAACTCAAAGATAAAAAAAATGTGAACAGTCATGTAGCCAATAGGGTGAAATATTTAGTATTATACAATGATAGATGGGATTCCTATGAGCGCTTCCCAAGATTAGTAGATGGCTTTCTTGTCTAGACTGAGTTAAGTTAGTCAAGGATAGAAAAATCCCAAATGTTCTGTAGCCAATGGGCTGAAATATTTCGTATTGGACAATAATAGATAGGATTCCTATGAGCTGAATCTAAAATCAGTAAATGACTTCCTTGTCTAGACTTAGGTGAGTTACTCTAGGATTGAAAAATCCCAAATGTTCTGTAGCCAATAGGGTGAAATATTTAGTATTAGACAATGATAGATGGGATTCCTATGAGCTCTTCCCAGGATTAGTAGATGGTTTCCTTGTATGGGCTCAGGTAAATAATTCAAGGATCGTAAAATCCCAAGAGTCATGTAGCCAATAAGTTGAAATATTTAGTTTTAGACAATGATAGATGGGATTCCCTTGAGCTTTACCCTAGATCTGTAGATGGCTTCCTTGTATGGGGCTCAGGAAAGAAATTAAAGTTTTTGCACGTCCTAAGGAGTCATTATCTATCAAATACAAAAGAATAGAAGAACATCCCAAAATGTTCTATGTAGAAAACCTCTCAAAGAACCCATTTACCTTAAAACATATGGAAACATTTCTTGGGAACTCTTATTGATTGCTATTATTTGTCTCCATGAATTAGTTAGATGTTTCTGTAGCTAGACGTAAGTACAGTCTACAGTGATTAGGGCACCAAGCTGTTAAGTGCCTCACAGTGGAGAAAACATCTCCTCCCTCCATTTAACCTTGGCTAAACACCTGCTCTGATAAAGCCATTGTAAGATGAACTTTGACTGGATCCAGACCTTATTGTACAGATATGAATAAGAATCGAGGTTACCCGATATAACAGTAGGACGTGTTGCATCAAAGAGCTTACAGGGTAGAGGCTGGAAGAGGATAATGGCTCGTAGCTTGAAGTGTTGATGAATGGTAGTCCCTAATTCGGTGCAGTGAGCAATGTCTTGATTAATTTGTTGGTGTCTCAATACCCTTACTAAGTAGGTCTGAATATTGATTCCTTTATGATGACTGCTTCTTGGCTTTTTATAGAGTTCATTGACCTTTTTCTACAAAGAAAAGAGAAACATCCAAGGAACTGGCAAAACTTGGACATGTGAAGACACATACTTTCCATTGTTGCATAGTTGGTGCTCTTCACAAGCCCAGGTTAAACATGTCTATAGTACAAAGCAGTACTTTAAAGGGGTTGTCTCACTACAAAGATTAGCTTTCAAAATATAAGGAACACTAAATGAAGACGTTTTCCAAAAATATTGCTCTGTTCATCTTTTTTTGTTAAAGGGGCTACAAATGATATTATCACCTTCTGAGGGCTTTCTAGTTTCCCAAGGACCGACCTGTGTACTCCTTCTCCCCTGCTATTTGTTCTATCTGATAGCAGGGAGTGACGACATCACACAGGTCGGTGGTGGCAGTGAGAGCTTGTGTGTTATCTGATCTTTCAGACAAAAGACAGTAATTTTCTACAGTTTACATTACCTCAGAAGCTTCTCCTGTCCTGGTAGAAGGTAATGACTAATAAACAGAGAAGTCTGAATACATGGAGCTCATATGCTAATTACAGACAGCTTGACCAGGAAGTGACAGAGCAAAGCAGCATTATTTTATTCATACATCATATTAAAATTTGAGATGAGACAACCCCTTTAAGGACCTCATTTTGTATCTTCTTCATATTATAGTTGATCAGTAAATGCCCAAGTCGATAAAATGGAACCACTTAGATTAGCTGTTTTCACTCTATAGCTGCTGGCTAAAGAGTCAAGGACCCTGAACCAGAAGTGTAGGTTGACCGCCCACAGTAAACTTCTTTTCTCCACTAGCTGTGTCCATGGCAGTGTTCCTGTTAAGTCTTTGTACCTAATGATCAAGGCAGATAGGGATCTGGACTTTGCTCTCTTTGAGCTAGGTAATACAGAACAGTGTTAATAACTATTAAATTCTAGACAAATATTGTTAAGTAGCATCAGGGTCCATCACAGTGAAGATTACTGTCTACATTGCTGGTGGTCTAGGTCATTGTGAGGTTAATGAATATCTCACTGATAGTCTAGGACAATAGTGCATCTAATTCCTGTATTTTGTATGATATAGGCCATGAAATCATTAATATCAATATTCCTGATGGTCTATGGCAGTGAAAGGGTAATGACTATCTCACTGGTGGTCTAGGACAGTAGTGAAGCTAATTCCTGTTATTTATTTATTTATTTTTTATCTAGGTCAGTGAAAATATTAATTTCACTATTCATGGTGGCCTAGGGGAGTGAAGGGGTTAATGTCAGTATCCTTGGTGGTCTAGGGGAGTGAAGGGGTTAATGTCATTATAATTGGTGGTCTAGAGCAGTGAAGGGGTTAATGTCTTTATTCATGGTGGTCTAGGGCAGTGAAGGGGTTAATGTCTTTATTCATGGTGGTCTAGGGCAGTGAAGGGGTTAATGTCTTTATTCAAGGTGGTCTAGGGCAATGGAGGGATTAATGTCTTTATTCATGGTGGTCTAGGGCAGTGAAGGGGTTAATGTCTTTAGTCAAGGTGGTCTAGGGCACTGAAGGGGTTAATGTTTTTATTCATGGTGTTCTAGGGCAGTGAAGGAGTTAATATCTTTAATGCTGGTCTAGGGCAATGTTAATGTTTGTATGCCCGGGGGCTGGGGTGTAAGGTGAAAGTCAATACTCCTAGTCTAGGGGATTTGAAAAAGTTTAAAAAGGGGTTGTCTCACTACATCAACTCATCTTACTTCAGTCTTGTTTTCTCGGTTTCATTTTTGAATTCAGGGGTGTGTTTACTGGCTTTTCTAGCTTCTACTGGCCTGCAGCAACAAGCTACGAGGACCCCCGGGTCTGTAGCATAGCAACCGCCTGGCAGCCAATCATGAGAGATAGAACAGGTCTTAGTATAGTGCCTGAGGAGCGATAGCCCTACAAGAGGGGTTTATCTAGGAATGGGTTTGGAAACTGTTAATGGACACATTTGCAAAGTGACTTTTTTTTTGCAAGATCTTTAACATAAAAAAAAAATCCTTTGTGAGACAAACCCCCCTTTAAAGTCTGTTTAGCTATGGTTTAGAGCAATCACTGGGTAAATGTAAGGATTCCTGGTAGTCTAGGACAATAAAGATGTTAGTGCCCTGATTCTTTTATGGGAAAGGGCACTCAAAAGGGGTTTTTGTCTTTGTCTAGGGGGAAAGCTTAAATGACGATCTCACACGTTCGGGGCCCAAAAGTCTATGATACAACTATAGGTTTGTATAACTGATAAGTACTCTGTTTTTAGGTGGTGCATGTTTTCTGCACTTTTTGTACGGTACCTATGTTTAAAACGTAAAGAATTAAACTTGGGGGAGGAAAACTAAAGGGCATTAGGGATGGGTTCTTGGGCGGGGCACCTTTTTGGGGGGTTGCCCCGCTTTAAACATGAAAAGGTTTTTGGAATGAATAAGATTTCTGTACTATTTTTTATTTTCTAGATTAAAAATTATGTTACTCTCAGAAAAGTTAGGTTATGAGATATTTCGGGTATTCTATAGGGTACTCCGCCTTATCTTTCATTTTGGCTCAACATATTCTATGCGTGGTATGAAATGACCATTTTATAAAAATAACAAGTATTTGTGATACTCTGCCGGGCGTTGTTTAGGCTACATATGTGTAAATATGTACTGATCCTGAGTTACATCCTGTATTATCCTCCAGAGCTGCACTCACTATTCTGCTGGTGCAGTCACTGTGTACAAAATTACTTACCCTGTACTGATCCTGAGTTACATCCTGTATTAATTCTCCAGAGCTGCACTCACTATTCTGCTGGTGCAGTCACTATGTACATACATTACTTATCCTGTACTGACCTAGAGTTACATCCTGTATTATACTCCAGAGCTGCACTCACTATTCTGCTGGTGCAGTCACTGTGTACATACATTACTTATCCTGTACTGATCCTGAGTTACATCCTGTATTATCCTCCAGAGCTGCACTCACTATTCTGTTGGTGCAGTCACTGTGTACATACATTACTTATCCTGTACTGATCCTGAGTTACATCCTGTATTATCCTCCAGAGCTGCACTCACTATTCTGCTGGTGCAGTCACTGTACATACATTACTTATCCTGTACTGATCCTGAGTTACATCCTGTATTATACTCCAGAGCTGCACTCACTATTCTGCTGGTGCAGTCGCTGTACATACATTGCTTATCCTGTACTGATCCTGAGTTACATCCTGTATTATCCTCCAGAGCTGCACTCACTATTCTGCTGGTGCAGTCACTGTGTACATACATTACTTATCCTGCACTGATCCTGAGTTACATCCTGTATTATCCTCCAGAGCTGCACTCACTATTCTGCTGGTGCAGTCACTGTGTACATACATTACTTATCCTGTACTGATCCTGAGTTACATCCTGTATTATCCTCCAGAGCTGCACTCACTATTCTGCTTGTGCAGTCACTGGTACATACTATACTTATCCTGTACTGATCCTGAGTTACATCCTGTATTATACTCCAGAGCTGCACTCACTATTCTGCTGGTGCAGTCACTGTGTACATAATTACTTACCCTGAGTTACATCTTATATTATACTCCAGATCTGCTCTCACTATTCTGCTGGTGCAGTCACTGTGTACATACATTACTTATCCTGTACTGATCCTGAGTTACATCCTGTATTATCCTCCAGAGCTGCGCTCACTATTCTGCTGGTGCAGTCACTGTGCACATACATTACATTGCACAGCCATAGAGGGCCCCATTTAGATCTGGCTTGGGCCCATTATCCTCTACTGGTAAGGCTGTGTACGTGATAGCAGCTTTAATCTGATGTTACATCTTGACCCTCAGCTCACGCCCCAGGGGATGGAGTTCTATATGTTAACAGTAGGATTCCGGGTATTAGGACTGAATAAATGACTCCTCTCATCTGCATCTTCTTTATGGAGGAAGTGTTGAGCGGGTTGTTCATCTGATCTCACAGTACTTGTCTCCCTCAAGGACGAGGCTTGGAAGTCCTCCTAACCTGAGCGCTGCAGTGAGAGCGACGCTTGGCAGGACAATCTTTGGTTATATAGAAATGTATTTTCTTCTGCTGACTAAGATCCCCGGTGATTGCAAAGCATTGTGGAGCTTGTAAACCAGCGCTGCGTTACATCGGAGACATGTGCTTGCTGTGTACTGAATCACCGGGTCAAAGTGTTTGCTTAACAATTTGACATAGAAAAATGACATTGTGTACTAAGGGGATATTAATGATTCCTGATTGAAAGCGTGCAGCACAGAGACCCAGGCACATTACCAAGGAATGAGCTGCTGGATGCTCCCCACCGGACCACCAGGGGTGCTGCTTCAATCTGTCCATTGTCAGCCTTATTTTAGACACGGGTAACTATAGAGATTATCCATACTGGATGCCAAACATATTCACAAAGCCTCATGGGAAAAAAGCTAAGACTCTGCTAAGACTTATGCTCCAGAGCTGCACTCACTATTCTGCTGGTGCAGTCACTGTACATACATTACTTATCCTGTACTGATCCTGAGTTAGATCATTTTTTATTATCGAGAGCTGCACTCCCTATTCTGCTGGTGCAGTCACTGTACATACATTACTTATCCTGTACTGATCCTGAGTTGATCCTGTATTATCCTCCAGAGCTGCACTCACTATTCTGCTGGTGCAGTCACTGTGTACATACATTACTTATCCTGTACTGATCCTAAGTTACATCCTGTATTATACTCCAGAGCTGCACTCACTATTCTGCTGGTGCAGTCACTGTACATACATTACTTATCCTGTACTGATCCTGAGTTACATCCTGCATTATCCTCCACAGCTGAACACACTATTCTGCTGGTGCGTCACTGTTACATACATTACTTATCCTGTACTGATCCTAGAGTTAGAATCCTGTATTATACTCCAGAGCTGCACTCCTATTCTGCTGGTGCAGTCACTGTGTACATACATTACTTATCCTGTATATGATCCTGAGTTACGTCCTGTATTATCCCCAGAGCTGCACTCTGACATCCCATTCTGGCTGGTGAGCAGTCACTTGTACATTACATTACTTATCCTGTACTGATCCTAAGTTATACTATCCATGTAATATATACTCCAGAGCTGCACTCACTATTCTGCTGGTGCAGTCTCTGTACATACATTACTTATCCTGTTCTGATCCGGAGTTACATCCTGTATTATACTCCAGAGCTGCACTCACTATTTAGCTGGTGGAGTCATGCAGTTCAGCACACTGTGGAAGGGGGTGGTGATAATATTAAACTTTTAGTAGATTGATTAGCCCTTTTAGGATTAAACTTTTTTGCCTTTTTGTTGCTGAGGAAGTTTGACATTTTTCACCCAAGCAGGAACGAATTTATATATATTTTATTTATTTTATTTTTGTATTAGCGCCTGAATATGGAACAAGTTGTACTTTCTTTATCGACCATTCAGCAGAAACATTTATGAACTGATGTTGGAGACAGGAAAAAATGATTTTTTTTAAAAATATTTGTTTGCATTGCCATTTAAATTGCGTGACACACTGACGGTCAGCACTGATTGGACAATGTCAGACTGTGCAGGGTCACACACTGAATTGGTAACACCCATTTGACAGATTCAGTAATACAAGGAATACCAGAGGACCACCGCCATTTATGACTAGCATTGGTACAAGTCTGAGGGTACCAAACACATAAGAACATTGTCTAAAGTCCCTTTACGGCAAAATTAAATTAATACAAATATACAAGAATGTCTGCTAGGACACAGTCCCTAATGAGGGAAGCTGTGTATTACCGCCACTCTCTCACCAGTGATTATGTGGACTCATTGACTGCATGACCACCTTAAAGCATTTTCCCACTATTCCATGCCGAGTGTTCAAAGTGTATAGCAATGTACATGTCCACCGAGTGCGCTGGGTGCTGGTTGACACACATGCTCAGTCCCTCTCCTCACAGCCAGGTCATTGCATAGTTATTCTCTGTTTAGAGTGTGTAGCAGTATGCATGTCCACCTAATGAGCTGCATGCTAGTGGACACACATGCTCAGTCCCTCTCCTCACAGCCAGGTCATTGCATAATTATTCTCTGTTTAGTGTGTAGCAATGTGCATGTCCACCTAGTGAGCGGAGAGGTGGTGGACACACATGCTCAGTCCCTCTCCTCACAGCCAGGTCATTGCATAGTTATTCTCTGTTTAGAGGGTGTAGCAGTATGCATGTCCATCTAATGAGCTGCATGCTAGTGGGCACACATGCTCAGTCAGTCTCCTCACAGCCATTTCTCTTTACAAAAACCCTCGAATCCAAGTGTATAGCAATGTGCATGTCCACTTAGCGAAATGCTGGTGGACACACATGCTCTGACACTATACTCACAGTCAGGTCTCTGAATAACAGTTATTGTTATTATTATTATTATTAGAGTTGAATGTTTTATATTTCCCCTTTCTTGTTGTCCTGTTGATTTGGGGGCCAATGCTTCAATTAAGTAACAAGCACCACATCAAGCATTGCTTTTGGGTTGGGACTGTGCCAAAGTCCATTGAATTCAACAGACTCAATTAACATCTTCAAATCTCAATGGGATAGTAACGTCATAATAGCAAAGAAAAAAGTCACTTTATTAACTTTACAGCCATTATTGCAGACCTGTGACAGCAGCCAGCAGTGTAAAGAAGGTTTATATTAAAAAATATTATTATTATTATTAGTAGTAGTAGTTGTAGTAGTAGTAGTAGTAGTATTTTTAGCATCTTATTATTTTTAAAAATGTATATTATTGTTATTAGTAGTAGTAGTAGTATTTTTAAAATGTATTATTATTATTATATTATTATTATTATTATTATTATTATTATTATTATTATTATTAATTAAGTATAACTTCTTTCAAATAACAAATACTATTGATAATTCTTATACAATAAAAATAAAATAATAATAATAATAATTTGTGTAAAATATAATTATATTTTTAAATTATTATTATTATTATTATTAATATAAATATAACTTTGTTTTCATATAACAAATACTGTATCATTAATAAACATTATAATAATATAATAATAATAATTTGTGTAAAAATATAATAATATTTTTAAATTATATTATTATATTATTATTATTATTATTATTAATATAAATACTTTATTTTCATATAACAAATATTAATAATAATAATAATAATAATAATAATAATAATAATAATAATAATAATAATAACAATTAACTTGATTTTCAAATATAAGCCTCCATGCTTTTCACTCCTGGCTGCTCTCACAGGTTTGCAATAATGGCTGTAAAGTTAATAATGTGACTTTTTTCTTTACTATCCCATTGTGAATTGAAGATGTTTATTGTGTCTCTTGAATTCAATGGACTTTGGCACTGTCCCAACCCAAGATTTGGCTTCTGCTTCTACTCCTATGGTGGGCCCCCAAATGAACAGGGCATTGGGAAGGGGTTGTATAAAACAGACAACCCCTTTAATTACAAAACTTGCTGTGCTAATTATCCCCCAACTAATATAAAATAGAGCAGATAATAGATCACGGGAGACGAGTCAGACAGCACAATGACGGAGATTCTGCCGCCGACATCCACTCTCTTCTAGGGAAACAATAGCGGTAGATTAAGCAGTACACAATGACGGGAAATTAATGTCAAATTGTTACATTGTCTATGACGAGAGAAATAACACTTTCCCCATTCACATTGATACTCGGCTGTCAAAGCAATGGTGTGTGCTCCATTCATCGGAGATTACGCCACATACGGCAATAAGATTTATTTTTGGATACCAGGAACACAGTTCTGGGTCTCTTAACCCTTTGTTCTTCTGCGCAACCCTGAAGGGACAGACTAGCAACCATTGATAATTATACAACATATGTCACAACTTATATCGGCAAAAATATGGGCCATTACATAAGACATAAAGGGGTCTTCTCACCACAGTGACTGACTTTAAACATGTAGGTAAAGGTAAATAAAGACTATTACCCAATACATTGCCGTTCTAATTTGGCTTCCTTTTAGAGTTACAACAGTTCTTATTTTATGCTTGTTTATAGAAGGTTTCCTAGGTTACCGACCACCTCTCTGTAATATTCATGGCTGGGAGAACTATTTAGTAATCTGACCCTTCTCAGTTAAACCTTTAGTAGATTGATTAACCTTTCTGTGTTCTAGTGGTAGCTGGGATAGTGATATCACTCCCTGCTGTGTCTTATTAGCATCATAGGAGCTTGTTTATCTATGTTACTGACAAAATTAAAATTAGGTCTCTGTAGCCTTGTGCACTGCTGTTTAGACCCTTCTATTAGCAATGTCCCTCTAATAGGATCCCTATGGACTATTACCCAAGAGGATCCACTTGGTTGAGTCATGGTAAATTTTGAAAAGAGTTGATATTTTTGATGGTAGCTGAAAATTGACACCACCTTGGCGTTTTCAATAT
This sequence comes from Phyllomedusa bahiana, assembly GCA_025379985.1. Taxonomy (NCBI): domain Eukaryota; kingdom Metazoa; phylum Chordata; class Amphibia; order Anura; family Hylidae; genus Phyllomedusa; species Phyllomedusa bahiana. The sequence goes on from JAODAL010006689.1 coordinate 28,939, forward strand.
CAGTATGTGTTGTTCCAGTATGTAATATGGCAGCCATAGCCTGCTTTGGACCCATATTTCACGTTAGGAGGCCACTAATTTTCTTCTTCTGGACTCCCCATGTGGCGTGCTTAATTGTGTACTGTATGACAGAAAAGAATGTGGGAAAATCTTCATACACTGGCACCCAGACACACTGTACACTGTACACTGTCCCAACACACTGGGTCTATGTATGAGGCAATGTTGTGTCTATGGACCCAGGGCCATTTATCCTGAACTGTGAGTGAATGTCTCAGAGGATTCTCAAATAGATGGAATTTTTTTTTTTCAGCAAAAAAAAAAAAAATCCAAAACAAAAAAATTCCCATTAATTGCACTACAACAGGCAGACGAGCCAACGAGGCGCAACATTGTCAATGCAGATGTGACCTGGACCTTTTCGCTGTCAGACTCCAGCACAAGAGATTCAGCGGTGTGTGCAGATCTGGCAGGCGCGCCGGGTACTCAGTCTCGACATGGCAAAATAAAACACCATGACAGCAGATTTTCTTGCACTGCAACCATGTGTCATGTTTATGTCAGTGCGGCGCACACAAATATCTTGTAGTGATTTTTGTGACTATCACGCCCTTGGTACTTGGAGGCTTTGGTTTCCCGTAGCACGTATATGCACTGTCGGGGCTTCTTGTGCGCCTGTTCATTGCTGCATCGGTCTTTTGGGGGTATCCTATGATAATGACTATTATTCTGTAACCGTATAAAGTATATACAGTAATTACTTGGGCCCCAGCGCTTTGTTGTGTCCATCGGTCCCATAGTATTTGAGTGGAGACAAATTGCTCATTCTTGAGCTTTGTCATATTCAGAATTCACAGTATGGTCATGTGGGAAATGCAGGAAACCTAGTCTAGCGATCTTGGGGATCACATTGTGTGGATCTTATTGATCAGACATATTTATTCTATCCTAAAGAGAATGAGGGTAAAGGTGCTGGACTGGCCAAGCGTCTCCAGACCTAAACCCTATTGAGCATCTGTGGGGCCTCCTCAGAAGGTGGAGGAGCACAAGGTCTCTACCATCTACCAGCTCCGTGATGTCGTCATGGAGGAGGGAAGAGGATCCCAGTGGCTGCAACCTGTGACGCTCTAGTGACCTCCAGGCCCAAGAGAGGAAAATGGTGGAAAATAATGGCGGCCACACAAAATATTGACACTTTGGGCACAATTTGTCCATTTTCACTTAGGGGTGTCCTCACTTCTGCCGTCACTCAGGGGTGTCCTCACTTCTGCCGTCACTCAGGGGTGTACACACTTCTGTTGTCACTTAGGGGTGTACTCACTTTTGTTGTCACTTAGGGGAGTACTCACTTTTGTTGTCACTTAGGGGTGTACTCACTTTTGTTGTTACTTTGGAGTGTACTCACTTTTGTTGTCACTTTGGGGTGTACTCACTTTTGTTGTCACTTAGGGGTGTCTTCACTATTATTACCACTTAGGGGTGCCTTCACTTTTGTTGTCACTTAGGGGTGTACTGACTTTTGTTGCCAGCAGTTTGGACATTGCTGGCTGTGTTGTGTTACTTTGAGGGCACCAAATTTACACTATTATACAAGCCGTGCACTGACTACTTTTCATTGAATCAAAGTGTCAGATCCTCAGTGTTGTCCCCTGAAAAGATATAATACAATATTTTAAAAAATGTGAGGGGATGTACTTACTTTTGTGAGATACTGCAATATCCCTTCAATTAATGGATTTATCCATCCATTTTCTTTAGTCGCAGTTCACACGAGGTTGGTTTAATGCAGTTTTTTTTTATCCTTTTAGCTAATAAATCAAAATGATTAACAAAAACTGTTGTACTGGAGTAACAATGGGAGTTGCACTCGCCTTGAGTATGACAACAGCAGAGGAATCCCAGGAATCATGATGTCATTACAGAGCCTGGTAGGCAGGGAAACAGACCAGGAGACCAAAGACACAGAAGATATCATGCTTGACCCACACTTGCTAACCTTGAACCTTTGGCTCTCCTTTGTTCTTCGAATTGTTACTCTTTGGATTTAGGTCACATTCAACCAAAATCTAAGTTCTCCGGCAATACTTTAACTTACAGTTAAGGCTGCTCAAGGGCTTAACTTACCCCGACACAACGCTCCAATTGCAGCCTAAATTCTTATCCAACCTCCTGACCGACATCACTTCCTGTCGATTCAGCATAAGCCCAAAGTTATGGTAACCATAAATTATGTGAGACAACCTGTCTGACATCACTTCCTGTCGATTCAGCAAAAGCCCAAAGTTATGGTAACCATAAATTATGTGAGACAACCTGTCTGACATCACTTCCTGCTGCCTCAACATCGGCCCGATGTTATGTTAACCTGGAAATGATGTGAAACGTCCTTTCTGACATCACTTCCTGTTACCACAACAGGGCAACCTAAAATTACATCATAAATCAGACATCATTGGGTCAACATTACGGTAAACCCAATATCACGTCAGACATCCCATCTGATGTCACTTCCTGCTACTTCAGAATAGGACCAATGATACAGTAACTGGAAATTAGTAACTGGAGACGTCCGGTGTGAAGTCACTTCCTGTTACTTCAGCATAAGCCCGATGCTATGGTAACCAGATATGACATCATACATTTCATCTGACATCACTTCCTGCTACTGTAACATAGGTCCAATGTTATAGTAAGCAGAAATTACTTGAGATATTCCACCCAACGTCACTTCTTGCAACTTCAACATAGGTTCAGTGTTATAATAACCAGATTTGATATCAGACATCCTCTCGGACATCCCTTCCTGTTACTATACCATTAGGACAGGAAGTGACATTGGACGCGGCATCCAACATTATTTCCGGTTGCCATAATATTGAGCTATCCTGAACCAAAAAAATTTCACAAGCTCGGTCTAACCAGAGACACATGGAGCAGGTCCCCATTCCAACAACACTACTCATAGCATCGAGGCAGTTGTAGCTCTTGGAGAGGGACATTGGCATAGACACATGGCAAAGGAGCAGACCCAACTCTGTACTGTATACGAGACCCTATGGTTCTGGGCTTTTGGCTCGTAGTTCCTCCATGTTCTACCATATGGTGCTTCAAGCAAAGCCTAAAAGCTAAAAGAAAGCAGCATGTGGTGAAAGATGCCCTGATGTTATTTCATGGATCCAATATGAAGCAATACTTCCGAATACAGATTTGGGTTAAGGTACATATGTACAGTTCTGGCCCATAGCAGTCTAAGGTGCTCTATTAGAGATGCTATGGCCGTCCCTAATACTCAAAACATTTCACATAGTAACAAAGTGGCAGCACATGAAATATCCACATAAAGTATCTCATTGTTCTAGATATTTTCGGAAAGTGCGGCAGAAGGTGTCAAAGTTCTTCACATTCTGTTGAGTAATCATAGACCAGGATGACCCGGGAGCTTCAGTGTTGGCGTAAAAAGTTATTCCCTCAAAATGTATGAATGCTTAAGAAAAACTAGAGCAAAAATAAGTAATTTTTTTTAAATTTCCCATTTGTTTGTTCTTTATGATCAAGTTTGGTTTGATTATCGCACCCTACACAACGCCATAGTCAGATACCGAAGAGATATGTGCACTCACAGTACTCATTTTTCTCTAAATAATAGTGATTAAAAATCTTATATTCTAAATTATTATAATATAGTAATTTATATAATATATATATATATATATAAGTATATATATATATATATATATATATATATATATAATATATAATATATATATATATATATATATATATATATATATATATATATATAGAGAGTCACCAGACCAGGTGACTACAGGGACAGGGACTGTAGGGTTGTTCTTAAGTTGAATTTGTATGTAAGTCAGAACATATATATTTATATACATTAAATGTGAAGGTATATTTATTAAATGTGACTCCAGCACAAAGGTTTTTGTTTTGGATGGTGCAGGGAAGGGTTTTTACATTTGTTTTGCTGTCTGTGCCCCTGTTAAGATGATCTCACCTCATTTTCACCTCATGTGCGGCTACGGCATGCTGGAACTTGTCATTCCACAGCTATTATCTACTGTGGAACATGGAACTACAAGTGCCAGCATGCCCCATAAGTCTCTGTTTGTAATTAGGGGACATATGTAAGTTGGAACGGTGTAAGTCAGGGACTATATATATATACAAATTTGGCATCTGCTGCCAAGTACAACTCTTGCTTTCCGGGTCTCATAAAGAACTGCAGAAATTTCTGCTCCTGTGAGATATTATCACTGTGGTGAAGAGAGCAATGAATTACACTGCATACAGGGGAATCTCTCCCTTACTACATGGCTTCCTGGCAAGGATTTTTAGGGAAAAAAAAATACTGAAAATTTACTTTTAATTTAATTTTTACTTAAATTTAATTTGCTTGATATATTGTATTTAGTACTACAGTTAAATAAAATGACTTCAAAGTTTGGATTTTTTAATCAGTTCCTGGACTAGCCGATCCTCTCCCGCCCACCTTCTAATTTTGCACAATTTCCTTTTCTGGAGACATTTCTAGATGTAATAATATAACAAGTTATAGTGACCGGGATTCTGGAGAAGGGTCTGGATACATCTCTAGATGTAATAATATAACAAGTTATAGTGACCAGGATTCTGGAGAAGGGTCTGGATACATTTCTAGATGTAATAATATAACAAGTTCTAGTGTCCAGGATTCTGGGGAAGGGTCTGAATACATTTCTAGTTGCAGTAATAATATAACAAGTTATAGTGACCAGGATTCTGGAGCAGGGTCCTGGTTAATTTCTAGATGTAGTAATAATATAACAAGTTATAGTGACCAGGATTCTGGAGAAGGGTCTGGATACATTTCTAGATGTAAATAATAAACAAGTTATAGTGAACAGGAAGGAGAAGGTTCTGGATACATTTCTAGATGTAGTAATATAACAAAATTTATAGTGACCGGGATTCTGGAGAAGGGTCTGGGTACATTTCTAGGTGTAATAATATAACAGTTATAGTGACCCGGGGTTCTGGAGAAGGGTCTGGATCATTTCTAGATGTAATAATATAACAAGTTATAGTGACCGGGATTCTGGAGAAGGGTCTGGATGCATTTCTAGATGTAATAATAAAAACAGATTATAGTGACCAGGATTCTGGAGAAGGTTTGGATACATTTCTAGATGTAAAAATATAACAAGTTATAGTGACCGGATTCTGGAGAAGGGTCTGGATACATTTCTAGATGTAACAATATAACAGGTTATAGTGACCAGGATTCTGGAAAGGGCTTGGATACATTTCTAGATGAATAAAAACAGAAAATATGACCGGATTCTGGAAAAGGGTTTTGGGATCTTTTCTAATGTAATAAAAAAAAAGGGTTAAAAGTGCCCCCAATTCGGAAAAGGGGTCGGATACTTTCTAGATGAATAAAATAAAAATTTTTATAGTGAGGGTTCGGAGAGGGGTTGATACATTTCTAGATTAAAAATAAAAAATTTTAAATAGTGACCGGGGATTTGGGAAAGGGCTGATAATTTCTAAATTTTTAAAAATATACATTTTAATATGACCAGGATTCGGGAGAAGGGTTTTGGATACTTTTCTAGATGAAAATAAACAAGTTATAGTACCGTTTGGGGGAAAAGGGTCTGGATACTTTCAAGTTTAAATAAATAACAGGTTAAGTGCCCAGGATTCTGGAAAAAGGTCTGGATAATTTCTGATGTAATAAATAAAAATTTAGGCCCCGGATTCTGGAGAAGGGTCTGGATACTTTTTTCAGATGAAATAATAAATAGGGGGGGAGTATTCTTTATTGGGGACTCAGGGGGTACTGATTTTTGGGAAAAAACCTGGAAGTATCAACAGGTTTGGGGGGAGGAGTGGGGGATATTTTGCATTGTTCTGGTGCGGACATTGTTAGAGCACTCTGCAGGTATAGGTCTTTGGGTGTGTGCTAGAAAGTATTGTATAAGTTGAGGATTACTTGTTGTTGTTCTAGAAGGAGCCGCTGTTATTGGGGCACTCACGGGATACTGTTTTTGGGGTGATCCAGGAGAGTTTTAAAATTTGTTGGGGTGGGGCTTTTTTCCTTTTCCAATCCTACGTATTTAACGTCCTTTAAAATTTTTCCTCGCAAAATTTACACCCGATTTTGGAGCATTTTCCCCATCTTTCCAGCTCTCCCTCTATTATCACTTTGCAGTCTCTATTATTATTTGTATGCACCCTCCTGCATATCTCATATGTCTTTTTGACAAAAGTTATGTGCCGAAACCTCAAACATGACTATTGAGATCATCTAATGCATTTGACATTTGTATACTTGATGTTTTTATATGCCCGTAAATTGGATCAGTTTATACTTTGTAAATATCGCACTGAGCGCGCTCAACTTTTTCCCCTCCAAAAAAAAAATTATATACACTCATACCATTGGTGCCGTGCACTCTCTTCTACTGATTTATGGTCTCGCTAGACCTTTCCACTAGAGTACCCATGACCCTAGGTGTGCGTAACCATTTTTTACACACTGCTACTCTAATGCCTTGGGAATCTTGGGGGGGAAGATCCTCCTTAGGAAAAGCGTCATATGGGCTTTGGAGATTTGAAATCCTTTTGCACTCCACGAACCTCTGCTACCAAAAGGCAAAAAAGGGGAAGGAGCTGAGAAGCTCGAGCCCCTCTTTTGGATGTAACAAATCCTCTTTTGCTTTTGCCCCTTTGGGTTTTGGAAAGAAAAAAGGGGAATTTTTAAAACCAAGCCAGCACACTCATCTGTAAAAAAGCCTTTTCGGGGTGGTTTGCCCCTCATCAGTAAAGACAAGGATGCTGCTTGGTTTAGTGGGGGGCAATGAAGGCTCAAAAGGGGAAGATCTCTCCTTAGGGAGAGCGACATATGGGCATGTCAAGATTCGAAATTGACTTGTGCACTCCACGAACCACGCATATCACAAGGCTTAGAGAAGGAGCTGAGAACTCAAGGCCCTCTTTTGGATGTAACAAATCCTCTTTTTGCTTTTGACCCCTGGTCTTTGGAAAGCAAAAGGGATATTTACCAAGCCAGATCCCATCTTAACAGCCTTTTTCGGGGTTTTGCCCCTCTCGTACAGAGCTGCCACTTTCCGATGGAAGGCAATGAGTGGCTCAGAAAGGGAAGATTTCGCCTTAGGGAGAGCGCCATTGAGAGATCATTGAGTAACAGCACATTGCACGACCAGTATCCCAGCCCTAAAGTTCTCACAAGCAGGAAACTCCATTTGTAACTGCAGAAAGATAGACATATTGTTTTCTGGTCAATGCCTCTCTGCAAGGGGGGTACGAAAAAATAAGAGGGGGTCATTACCAGTAGTTGTTGATGGGTGAAGTTGCTCGATGAATGGAATCATTCTTCACAGATAGAAATAATTTACGTCTCGCAATAGCGGTGGAAGCGCTTTATTCATTCAGTGCCCTGATAGAGAGTGGCTCTGTGTTCAGCTGACAAGTCCAAGTGCTCTGTGAACTTAAGAATTTACAGTCTTGCCAGTTTAAGGAAGGTCGGTGAAGGGGGGGGGAAAAGGGGTTTCACCGGCGCGTAACAAGGAGCCATTGTCAACCGGAGTTTTAACTGGTGCACAATAAAAATTCTGTGCCGAGAATTAAGGACTCATTGATGATACTTTTATGGACATTGATTGGGTTTTTTGGGCCCCTGACCCAGCAAAGCTCCCAAAGAAATTTAACATTTTTTTCTCCTGGGTTTAGATTTTGCCCTTCCGAACAAATTCAAGCTTTTTCCCTTTGGAAAAGAGCAAAACTGATAAAAAAGCATGAAATGGCGCCTAGAGAGGTTCCCGTTGTTCTGCCCCCCAAAAATTATTGCTCATATTTAGAGGGTTTGGCCAACACCTATCAAAGTTCTCCTCACAACTGAAAACCCCGGTCTATCAAGAGTGTCCAGTTTATTAGTTTGGATACAGCTACACGAGATAGAAATTACTGTTGCACTTCTGATTTGAGTCATCATCAAATTTGACCCAAATTTTTGGCTCAGCCTGAATTGAATTTTGGACAAATTTGTCTAAAACTTAGCCTTAACACGGAAATGTGGTTAGAGTCTTTAAGGTAAGGAATTTTAGGGGGTTTTTAAAAAACCCACTTTTTTTGCCCTTTAGGTATCGTGTCTCACTTCCAGTGCAACGTTTGACATCACTTACCTATGGTGAAAACTGGATTTGACCTCAAAGTACAAATTGGGAAACGGGGAAAAAGGGTTAGAGAGACACTGAATGGCAAGTTAACCCTAAAGCCTGAAAAAGCCTAGCCTAAATTATGTTAAGGTTTAAGTTATGGAAACGTAATCAATTTTATTTGAGAGACCCCTATCAATTTTGGCAAAATTTGGCAAATGTTTGGGAAAAATTGGCATAAATAAAGGGTTTGTTTTTTTTTTTTAAAAATTTTTCCTGTCGCATACCCGGCCATGGTTATTACTTCCAATGTGATGTTTGGTATCAATTCAGGTTTCAGTAGACTGGTTTAAGATAATAGTTAGGGTTTTAACATGTTTTAAGGAGTTAATGAACCTGTCCAGGCTTAGTTGGGAATTTCCCTTGGGTGTGTTTATTTACTTTTGGTAAAAAAGTCTGGGGGTCACTTTGGTTTTTTTCTGGGTTTCCCCCAATTTTTCTGGGAAAAAAAGAAGTAATGTTTGGGGGGGGGGAAAACCCAAAATTTCCAAAAAAATCATGTCCCCAAAATCAAATTTGGTTTTTCCCCAAAAAAAAAAGAAGGGAAAAACTTGGGGGAAAAACCGGGGGAAATTTTGGGGGGTTTTGGGCCCTGGGGGCCCCCAGGGGGGAACCCTTGGGCAAACCCGGAAATGAACCAAATTGGGGGGATGGGCCAAATTTTGGCCCAATTTTGGAAAATTTGGCCCAATGGGTTAAGGGGAGGAAAAATTGGGGTCTTGGCAAAAAGGAAGTGACATTTTGGGCGGCCCCCGGAAATGGACAAATTTGGGGCATTGGCAAAGGAAGTTTACTTTGGGCCCCTCCCCAACCGAAAGGGGCAAAAAGGGCGGCAACCCGGGGAAATGGGAAAAATTTGGGGGGACCCCCGGGGGGGGGTGGGGGGTGGGGGCAGGGGGCCCGGGCCGGGGGAATTTAAAAATTGGGGGCCCCTTCCAGGGGGGTTTAATTGGGGGGGGCAAAGGGCCCCGGAAATGGGCATTGGGGGGGCATCCCATCGGAAAGTTTTAAATTGGAAAAATGGAACCCCCAATTTTGGGGCATTGGGGGGCAATTTGGGCCAGGGGGGAAGGGGGGGGCATTTGGGAAAATGGGAAAAACCCCCGGAAAAAGGTTTGGGGGATTTTGGGGGGGGAAAAATTTTCGGCCAAACGGGGAAAAGTTGGGGCATTGGGGCATCGGGCCCCCAAAGGGAATTTGGGAGACCGGGCAATTTGGGGGTTGGCCATCGCTCCAAAAAGGGTTTTAATTGGACTTTGACTCTAAAAATGAACCCCTTGGGGGGCATTTGATCTTCCGGAAAGGGGGGAAAAATTGGGGGGCCCCTCGGCCCCCAGAAAGTGGAAAAATTGGGATGGGGCATCGGGGGGAAAAAAGGGGGGACTTGGGGGCATGGCCAGGGAAAAATTTAAAATTTGGGAAAAATTTTTCCCAAAAGTGGGCCCTTGGGGGGGGAACCAAAGGCCGGGGAAATGTGGTTAAAACCGAAGGGGAACCCTTGGGGGCATTTGGCCCCCGGGGAAATTGTATCTTTGGAAAATCCCTCCAAGTTTAAAAATTTTAGGGCCCCTTTTCCCGGGGGTGATGTGGGGGGGTTTTGGGTGGGTCCCGGAAAAGGGTTTGGTTTTTTTTGGGTACCTTTTTAAAAAAGGGCCCTTAAAAAAAAAACCCTTTAAATTAGTTGTTTGTTTAAAAAAAATTTGGGATTTTGGGGTTTTTGAGATAGGGGCAGGGTTTTGAGGAAAAAAAAAAAATTTGGGGGTTTCAGGGGGGGGTCCCGGAAATTTTCTTTTTAAAAAAAACCAGTTGAAAAAAACCCCTGTCAAAACCCGAAAATGGTCCCCTAAAGGAAAACCAAATAATATTAAAATTTTATAAAAAAAAAATTTTGGGTTTCCCGCAAAGGCTTGGTTTTTTTTGTGTCACGGGTGGGGAGGGCCCTTTTGGGGAAAAAATTTTTTTTCAAACCCTTTTAAATTTTTTTTTTTTTTTTTTTAAACCAAAAATTTAAAAAATTTAAAAAAAAGAAAAAAAGGGGTTTTCCCTTCCCCCCTCTTTCCCCCTCGGGTAAAAAAGACTTTCCCTTTTCCCAATTACCGAAGCTCGAATTTTTAAAATTTTTTTTTTTTGCTGAGCTGTTTAAAGGGAATTTCCCCGTTTTAAAATTTTTTTGTTGGGCTTTTCAATTTTAAATTTGGGGGGTCCTTTTTTTATTAAAAAAAGTGGGGAAAATTTTTTAAATTTGCAGGGGGTTAAATGGCAATTTTACCTTTTAGGGTTTCCATTTACCAAAAAGGGGGGAAAAAAAAAATTTTTTTTCTTTTATTTTAATTAGGGGTTTTTTTTACTTTTCTTTACTGTCTCATCTGTAAGGGGGGAAAGGCCCTTGAAAAGGGGGGAATTTTGGAAGGAAAAAAAAAAGGGGGTTTGTTTAATTGTCCCTTTAAAAAGGGGGGCCAAATTTCTGAGTAGTTTGGGGGAAATTAAACATGTTCCCCCAAAATGCGGGTTTCCTTGTTTTTCCCAATTTAAAATGGAAAAAATCTTCCCCTTTAAATTTAATTTGTTTTTACTTTAAGGGGAAAAGAGGGGGTTTTTAAAGGGGGGGGGCTTTTCCCAAACTAATAAAAAATTGAAAATGGGGGGGCCCTTTCCGACCCCAAAAACTTTTCTAATTTATATGAGAGGGGGGACTCCCGGGTGGGCCTTTCCCCCTAAAGGGCTATTGGGGGGGACTCTGCCCAAAAAATTTTCCCCTAATGGGTAATTTTTGATGACTTTTTGCGGGCCCCCCCCCTTAAAAGTAATGGGGGAAAGGGCTTTTTGGTGGGCCCCCGTCCCCTATGGGTAAAAGTTTAATGTGCTGGAAACCCTGTCCCCCCTTAAAAGATTAAAAAGATGACTGGCTGACCCCCGTCCTTTTGTTTTTCCCCCCCTTTTGTCTTTCCCCTTTCCTTTCCCCTTACCCTTTCTTCATTCTTCCCTTACTTTCCCTTTTTCCCCTTTTTTCTTTTAAATTTTTTTTTCCGCTTTTCCCTTTTTTCCCCTTTCCTTTTTCCTTTTGTCCTTTTTTCCGTTTTCCCTCCCCCCTCCTTCATTTCCTTTTCTTTTTTTTTGGGCCTTTTTTCCCCTGATTTTAAAGGGGAAAGGAAATCCCGCTGACCCGCCCTCTTTAAAGTTAAAAGGGGATTTTCTTTTGCTGACCCTTTTCCTTTTTTAATGATTTAAAGAGTGGGGCTTGGGGTTTACCCCCTTTTTCCTTTCCTTTTTAAAGATAATTTAGTGACTTTACTTGGGCCCTTTTTTCCCCTAATTTATAATGAGATGGCTCTGCTTTTTCCCCTGGCCCCCCTAAAAAAGATAATTTAAAAAAAAGAACCCGGGGCCCCCGGGCCCCGCCCTCTAAGGGGTTAAATTTTAGCTTGAAATCTGGCGGACCCTATTTCCCCCTAAAAAGATTTAAAATTTTCGTTGATGGGCCCAGCCCCCTTTTTTGATAATTTAAGATAAAAAAAGTTTCTGACCCGCCCTCTTAAAAGATTTTAGAATGGGGGAAACCTTTTTCCCGGGGACCCTGCCCTTCCCCAAATTTTATAATGATTGGCTCTGGGGAACCCCTTCCCCCCTTTAAAAATAAAAGGGGTGGGGCTTTGTTGGGGCTTTTTTTATCTAAAAATAAAAAGGAAAATTAAATTTTGGGTTTTTTTGGTTTTCCTTTTCCAAAAGATAAGGAAAAATGGGTTTTTCTTTAAAACCCCGGGCCCTTTTAAAAGGGTATCAAAAAAATGAAAAACAAAACCGCTGGTTTTTTTCCCTCTAATTTTATAAAAAAAGAAATTAAATTTTAAATGGGCCCCCCTTGGCTCAAATGGGCCCAAAACCCTTTCCCCCCTAATGAAAAATGAGATGGGGCCCGTTCCCGACCCCTTTCCCTTTTAAAGGTAATTTGGGGGTGGGGCTCTGCTGACCCCCCCCTCTAATGATTTAAGGGATGGGGGCTCTGGGTGGGCCCTCCCCCTTTAATTTGGGAAGGATGGGGGCTTTGCTGACCCTTCCCCCAAATTTAAAAACCCGGATTGGGGGGGGGGCTTTGCTGGGAAAAATTTTCCCCTAAAGATAAAAGGGGGGGATGGAAACCCCGGGTGGTTCCCCGCCCCCCAATGGTTTAATTGGGGGGATTTTTTAACCCCTTTTTTAGCCTTTCCCTCCCCAAGGTAATTAAGGGTGAATTCTTGGGGCCCTTTTCCCCCCTTTTACAAAAAAGGGTTTACTTTGCTTGGGCCCTTTTTCCCCTTTAATGTAAAAAGGAGGGTGACCCCCGTGACCTTGCCCCTTAAAAGGAAAAATGAGATTGGGCTTCTTTCTTTCCCCCCCTAATGATAAAGAGATTGGGGGGCTTTGGGTGAAACCCCGCCCCCCAAAGGTAAAGGGATGGGAAAATTTTGCTGACCCTTCCCCCCCAAAATTTTATAAAAAGGGGGGGGAATTTGTGGGGCCCCTTTTTTCTTTTTTGAGGGAAAGGGAGGGGCCCTGCCCGATTCCCCCTAATGGAAAGAGTTTGGGGCTCTGCTTGGGCCCTTTCCCCCAAAAGATAATGAAGGGGCTGAAAAATGGCCCTTTCCGGGAAAAAAAAGGGGTTTACCCTGGGGGGAACCCCCCTTCCCCCCTAATGATAAAAAGGGATGGAAAACCCCGCCCGGGGGCCCCCTTCCTTTAAAATTTATTAAAGGGGATGGACTTTTTTTGGCCCGCACCCTTATATAATTTATTTTTTGGGGGAAAACTTCAAAAAGCTACACCCTTCCCCAAAAAAAAAAATTTATTTTCTTTTCCACCTTTTCCCCTTTTTAAAAATTAATAAAAAAAACTCTTTTTTTTTAAAAACCCTTCACCCTCCAAAATTTTCCCCCATAATTAAAAAATCCCCCTTACCATTTTCCCTCCTAAAATTTTAATTTATAAAAAAATCCCCCCTAAAATCCCCCCCAATTTTTTTTAATATTTAAAAATTACCTTTTTTTTACCCCTTTTCCTCCCTTTTAAAAAATAATTTTTTTTTCTTCCTTTCCAAAAAAACCCTTCCCCTTTTTTAAAAAATTTTAATTTTAAAAAAACCCTCAAAACCCTTTTCCTCTATTATATGGATGAATCATACCCTTTCCCTCTTAGATAAAAATTTACCTTTCCTAACCCCCCCTCTTTTTTTTTAATGGAATAATACCCCCCGACCCGCCCCGAAAACCCGGAACCCCCCCTTATGATAAATTACCAATCTCTCCAGGGAAAACCCTCCTTTCTAATAAAAAAATTAAAATTAAATAAAAATTTTTAAAAACCCTCTCCCTTTTAAAATTAAAGGGGATTAACTTTCCCCCCCCCAAAAAACCCCCGTCCCCTAATATTAAAAAATTAACCCCCTTCCTACCCCCCCCCCCTAATAAAAAAAAAAATACTTGCCCCCCCCCAAAATCCCCTCTAATATTAAAATACTTCTACCCCCCTCTTTTTAAAATTAAAAAAGATAAAAAAGGCCCAAACCCCAAACCCCCCTCTAAATATTATATTAAAACCCTACACTCCTCAAAAATTTTAAAAGAAGAAATTCTACCTCCCCTCCAAAAAAAGGGGAAAAAAATAAAAAACCAAACTTTTAAAAAATAATTTAAACCCCCCAAAAAAATTAAAATTTTTTAATTTTTTTTTTGTTTTTTAATTAAAAACAAACCCCCCCCCCAAAAAAAACCCAAAATCTTTTTTTCCCCCCACCCCCAATCCCCCTTTACCCCTCCTCTCAAATCCACCCTTTTACCCCAAAAAATTTTTTAAAAAAACCCCCCCCCCCAAATTTTAAATTGATTTGTTTTAATTTTATTTGTCCCCCAACAGAAACTCCCCCTCCCCCTCCCCAATATTCCCAAAAACCAAAAAATCCCAAAAAAGACCCCAACAAACCCCCCAAAACCCCCCTAAAAAAATTTACACCCAAATTTTTTGTAAAACCCCCAAAAAAAAACTTTTTGGGAGAAAATAGGAAAAAATATAATTTTTAAAATTTAACTAAAAATTTATTCATCCAATTTTTTATATTTTTCCTCCCCATTGTCTCCCGGGGGGTTTAACTGGGTGGTGTTGGGGTGTTTTAAGGGTTCCTGTAATTAAAACCCCCACCTGTGTTTAGAATATCTAATCTATTATATTTAAAATTAAACTATTTTATTTTATTTTTTTTCTAATTTTTTCTATTTTAAACTATCTAAACTCATATTCCTTTTCTATTAAATTTTTCCCCCATCTCATAAAACTAAAACTATTATTTTCTTTTTCTATTATCTATTTATTAATCCTTTCTATTTTTATTTTTCCATAAAACTAAAATTTTTTATCTACTTATTTATCTAAATTTTTAAATTTCTAAACTATCTCATATTTTTATCTATCTATCCATCTAATTTTTTATTTTTAAAACTATCCTAATTTTTCATAATTTTTTCACTATCTAATCTAAACTTATATAAAAATTTTTCTATCTAAATTTTTTAATTTTATTTTATCATTCCATCTCATTTTCTAAAAAATTTTTCCCCAATTATCTATCTCTTCTAAACTATCTCAAATTTTCTATTTTTTTCTCATTAAAATAAAACTTAAAAATTTTATCTTATCTATCTATTAATTTTTCTAATCTATTTTCATTTTTCTTTTTTCTATTTTAAATTTTTTCCTTAAATTTTAAACTTTTTTATCTATTTTCTTTTATCTAAACTATCTTTTCTAAAACTATTTTTTTCAATTTTTCTCTTTTTTAAAAATTTTTATTTTCCTTTTTTCTTATTTTTTTCTTATTATTTTAAACTAAACCTTTTTAAAACCCTTTTTTATTTTTCTCATTTTTTATTTAAATTCCTATTTTATTTTTCTATTAAACTTTCTTTTCTTTTCAAATTTTTTTTATTACTATTCCCTTATTCCTTATCTAATTTTTATTCCTTTTTAAAATTTTAATCTTTAAAATCTTTATTTTATCTATTTTTATCCCTTTTCTTTAAAACTTCTTTTCTTTTAAACTATCTATCTTTTTATTTTTTATTCTATTTTTTTTCTATCTATTTTTTTTAAACCCCTTTCTAATTCCCTAAAATTTTTCCCATTAAATTTTCTCCTAATTTTTAATTTTTTTCTATCTAAAAACTTTTTAAAATAAAATTTTATTTCTTTTTTTCATTAACTATCCTTTCTTTTTTTATCTATCTAAATTTTTCTTTTCTTTTTTTTTCCTTTTTTTTATTTCAAAATTTAAAATTTCTATCTATCTTTATTTCTATCTATTAAATTTTCTTTTTATTTCTAAACTTTTAAAAAAAATTTAATTTTTATCTATCCCCATTTTTTCTTTCTTTCTTTCAAATTAAACTATTTTTCCTTTATTAAATTTCTAAACTATTTTTATCTTTTCATTAAACTATTTTATCTATCTTTTTTATCTATTTTTCCCTTGAGGGAAGGGGCCCGGGGGGGGGGAATTTTCCCGGTTTAAAACGGGGGTTTTTCAATTTTCAAAAAATTAAATAAAAAACCCCCAACTTTAGTGGGGTTTTTAAAATTTCCCCCGGGGGGTTTAGGTTTTTTTCCTTCCCGGCGGGGTAGGGCCTTTTACCTGGGTTGGTTTTTTTTCTATTTTTTTCTTTCCATTCTTTCTTTTTTCAATTTTTCTATATTCTAAATTTTTTTTTTAAATTTTTTTTATAATTTAAAACCAAAAATTAAAACCGGCTTTTGGGTTTAAACCAATTTAATTTTTTCCCCCAACCCCCTTCCCAAACCTTTCCCTTATTTTTTTTCCCTTTCCTTTTCCCCTTTTCCCTTTTTTTTCTCACTTCCGTCCCTTTCCCTTTCCCTTTTTTCCCTTTCCCCCCTTTTTAATTTCTTACTTTTCCAAACCCATCCCCCCTTCCTTCCTTCTTCTTTTTCCCTTTTTCCCCCCCCTTCCCTTTCTTTCCCTTTTTCCCCTTTTTTCTTCCTCCCCTTTTTTTTTCCCTTTTCCTCTTTCCTTCCCCTTTCCCTTCCCCTTTTTCTCCCCTTTTTTCCCTTTCCCCTTTTTCTTTTTTTTCCCTTTTCCTTTTTCCCCCCCTTCCCTTTTTTTTCCCCTTTCCCTTTTTTTTTTTTTCCTCCCCTTTTCCCCTCCCTTTTTTCCTTTTTTCCCTTTTTTTCTTTCCCTTTCCCATTTTTCTCCCCTACTCCCCCCATTCCCCCCCTTCCCTTCCCTTTCCAAATTTTCCCTTTTCCTTTCTCCCTTTTTGGGCTCTCTTTCCCAATTTTCCCCTCCTTTTTCCTTCCCTTTTCCCTTTCCCTTCCCCCCCCTTCCTTCCTCCCCCTTTTTTTTTCCCCCCTTTCCTTTTTTTTTTTTTCCTTTCCCTTCTCTCCCCTTTTTTTCCATCTTCCCTTTTCTCCTTTTTTCCTTTTCCCTTCCTTTTTTCCTTTTTCCTTCCTTCTTTCTTTCCCTTAAAATTCCCCTTTTCCCCCCCTTTCTTTTTTTTTTCCCCCCCCCTTTTTTTCCCTTTTTATTCCTCTTCTTTTTTTTTCTTTTTTTTTCTTTTTTTTTTTCTTTCTTTTTTTTTCTTTCTTTTTTTTTTCTTTTCCTTTTCCCTTTTTTTCTCTTTTTCTTTTTTCTTTTTTCTTTCTTTTTTTTTTCTCTCTTTCTTTTTTTTTTTCTTTTCTTTCCCCTCCCCTTTTTTTTCTTTTTTTCTTTTTTTTCTTTCTTCTTTTTTTCCTCTTTATTTTTTCTCTCTTTCTTTCTCTCTTTCTTTCTCTTTTTCTTTCTTTCTTTCTTTCTTTCTTTCTTTCTTTCTTTCTTTCTTTCTTTCTTTCTTTCTTTGTTTCTTTCTTTCATTTTCCATTCCTTCCTCCCTCCCTTCTTCGCTGCCTTCCTCTCCTATCTTCCTTCCCTCCTCTTCCTCCTTTCTTTCCTGTCTTCCGTCCATCCTTCTTCCCTTCCCCCACCAGTGTGCAAATTTTGTGAATTCTGCACCAAGGACTGCAACACCCCCCCCCCCCCTCCCTTAAATATGTAAAGAGAATTCCTTGCTGTTGCTTGTACGCTGCAGGTTTTTCCAGTGTATTTCATGCGATCCACAGTGCAGAAGATTTCCTGTGGATTCCATGCATTGGCATCGTATACAAGGACGTGGCTGAGCCTCCTTACATCTGTGTCCTGATATGTGGAAAAAAATCTGCGGCACAAAAGATAGAAGCTGCTGCAGAATATTGCACAGATTTCTGCTGTGAATACGCACTGGATTTGTTTCTGTATAGAATCCACTGTGAACGTTCCCTTTGACTAGAAACCTCATTCAGAACAACAACCAACAACGACAATTACCCTTGTGAAGAGCAGCGTTGGATAAACTTCCATCGTCTATCGATGCTTCACACATAGCAGATAACACAGCAAGGACAAGAGCCCTTCACAGTTCTTAATGGGTTTTAATAGCAGTATCACTGATTGACACTTAGAAGAAGGATAATGGAAGCATCAGCCGGCCCATTGTAAATCCAGGCTCCCTTACTCATGTTATCCCCTCCCGTAATATATTTGTATCCAGGCGGGTCCCCCGTGTATCATTGTAAGTACTTTTCAATGGGGTATATACTGTATGTTGTCCCTTGATATTGTATCAGGCTGCGGTAATAAATTTTTCGGCGCTATAAAATTTTAAAGGATTATTATTACATTATCATTATTATTTATCCAGGGGCCATGGAATATACATTGTATCCAGGCGTCCCGGTATATACATTGTATCCAGGCGTCCCGGGGTTTTACTTTCCCGTTGTATACAGGTAACTCCCGGTATAATACATTGTAATCCAGGCTCCCGGTATATACATTGTATCCAGGCGTCCGGTATATTTCATTGTATCCAGGCGTCCCGGTATATACATTGTATCCAGGCATCCTGGTATATACATTGTATCCAGGCATCCCGGTATATTCATTGTATCCAGGCATCCCGCTATATACATTGTATCCAGGCGTCCCTGTATATACATTGTATCCAGGCATCCCGGTATATACATTGTATCCAGGCGTCCTGGTATATTACATTGTATCCAGGCGTCCCGGTATATCATTTTTCCAGGGCGTCCCGGTATATACATTGTATCCAGGCGTCCCTGGTATATACATTGTATCCAGGCGTCCCGGTATATACATTTTTATCCAGGCGTCCCGGTTTAAAAATTCCATATATTGTATCCAGGCGTCCGGTATATACATTGTATCCAGGCGTCCGGTATATACATTGTATCCAGGCATCCCGTATTTACATTGTATCCAGGCGTCCGGACATTATATTGTACCAGGCGTCCCGGTATATACATTGTCCACGTCCCGATATACATTGTATCCAGGCGTCCTGGTATATACATTGTATCCAGGCGTCCGGTATATACATTGTATCCAGGCGTCCTGGGTATATACATTGTATCCAGGCTTCCTGGTCTATACATTGTATCCAGGCGTCCTGGTATATACATTGTATCCAGGCGTCCCGGTATATACATTGTATCCAGGCGTCCTGGTATATACATTGTATCCAGGCGTCCCGGTATATACATTGTATCCAGGCATCCCGGTATATACATTGTATCCAGCCGTCCCGGTATATACATTGTATCCAGGTCCCGGTATAACATTGTATCCAGGCGTCCTGGTATATACATTGTATCCAGGGCATCCGGTATATACATTGTATCCAGGCGTCCCGGTATATACATTGTATCCAGGCGTCCCGGTATATACATTGTATCCAGGCGTCCCGGTATATACATTGTATCCAGGCGTCCCGGTATATACATTGTATCCAGGCGTCCCGGTATATACATTGTATCCAGTCTTCCTTGTATATACTTTGTATCCAGTCTTGCCGTTATATTCTTTGTATCCAGGCATCCCGCTATATACATTGTATCCAGGCGTCCCGGGATATGCATTGTATCCATGCATCCCGCTATATACATTGTATCCCGGCTTCCCTGTATATACATTGTATCCAGGCATCCCGGTATATACATTGTATCCAGGCGTCCCGGTATATACATTGTATCCAGGCGTCCTGGTATATACATTGTATCCAGGCGTTCCTGGTATATACATTGTATCCAGGCATCCCGGTATAATACATGTATCCAGGCATCCCGGTATATTCATTGTATCCAGGCATCCCGGTATATACATTGTATCCAGGCTTCCTGGTATATACATTGTATCCAGGCGTCCTGGTATATACATTGTATCCAGGCATCCCGGTATATACATTGTATCCAAGCGTCCCGGTATATACATTGTATTCAAGGTTTCCCGGTATATACATTGTATCCAGGCGTCCTGGTATATACATTGTATCCAGGCATCCCGGTATATACATTGTATCCAGGCATCCCGGTATATACATTGTATCTGCGCTAAAGGAAACAGTTACACAAATCTATATTGGGGACACTTTAATGTAAGAATCTCATGTGTTAACCCTTTAACCCCTTCAGGTCGCAGCCATTTTTGGATTTTTTGCTTTAATTTTTTTTTCTCCCCACCTTCCAAGAGACATAACTTTTTTATTTTTCAATCTACGGTACATAGCCGTGTGGGGGCTTGTTTTTTGCGGGACAAGATGTTCTTTTTAATGGTGCCATTGACCATAACATATTGTAAAAAGAATTATGGGGTAGAACATGAAAAAAATGCAATTGCACCATTTTTGCAGGGGTATGGTTTTTGTGGAGTCCAGTCTTCAGGTTATAGGATGTGTTATCTGTATTATGAAAGTCAATACGATTTTGGATACCAAATTTGTAGAGGTTTCGTATATAGGCATTTCGTTCATGGCAGGTTGTAATAGGTGTGCAAATATGGCAGCTACAGAAGCCTGCATGAGACCTCCGGCTGCCATGGCAAACAATCATTACCCCGCAATTATGTTGCAGAGTTATGGAGCAGAATGCGCATGACTCTCCATACTGTTCTATGGGAGTTCCCAGTACAGGGGAGCACTGTGTTCTCTCCATTTTCTTCTATGGGAGTTCCCAGTACAGGGGAGCGCTGTGTTCTCTCCATTCTGTTCTATGGGAGTTCCCAGTACAGGGGAGCGCTGTGTTCTCCATTCTGTTCTATGGGAGTACCCAGTACAGGGGAGCGCTGTGTTCTCCATTCTGTTCTATGGGAGTTCCCCGTACAGGGGAGCGCTGTGTTCTCCATTCTGTTCTATGGGAGTTCCCAGTACAGGGGAGCGCTGTGTTCTCTCCATTCTGTTTCTATTGGAGTTCCCAGTTGAGGGGCGCGCTGTGTTCTCTCCATTCTGTTCTATGGGAGTTCCCAGTACAGGGGAGCGCTGTTTTCTCCATTCTGTTCTATGGGAGTTCCCAGTACAGGGGAGCGCTGTGTTCTCCATTCTGTTCTATGGGAGTTCCCAGTACTGTGGAGCGCTGTGTTCTCCATTCTGTTCTATGTGAGTTCCCAGTACAGGGGAGCGCTGTGTTCTCCATTCTGTTCTATGTGAGTTCCCAGTACAGGGAAGTGCGGTGTTCTCCATTCTGTTCTATGGGAGTTTCCAGGACAGGGGAGCGCTGTGTTCTCCATTCTGGTCTATGGGATTTCCCAATACAGGGGAGCGCTGTGTTCTCTCCATTCTGTTCTATGGGAGTACCCAGTACAGGGGAGCGCTGTGGTCTCCATTCTGTTCTATGGGAGTATCCAGTACAGGGGAGCGCTATGTTCTCCATTCTGTTCTATGAGAGTTCCCAGTACAGGGAAGTGCTGTGTTCTCCATTCTGTTCCATGGGAGTTTCCAGGACAGGGGAGCGCTGTGTTCTCTATTCTGTTCTATGGGAGTCCCCAGTACAGGGGAGCGGTGTGTTCTCTCCATTCTGTTCTATGGGAGTTCCAAGTACAGGGGAGTGCTGTGTTCTCCATTCTATTCTATGTGAGTTCCTAGTACAGGGAAGTGCTGTGTTCTCCATTCTGTTCTATGAGAGTTTCCAGGACAGAGGAGCGCTGTGTTCTCCATTCTGTTCTATGGGAGTTCCCAGTACAGGGGAGTGCTGTGTTCTATCCTTTCTGTTCTATGGGAGTTCCCAGTACAGGGGAGCGCTGTGTCCTCTCCATTCTGTTCTATGGGAGTTCCCAGTACAGGGGAGCGCTGTGTTCTCCTTTCTGTTCTATGGGAGTTCCCAGTACAGAGGAGCACTGTGTCCTCCATTCTGTTCTATGGGAGTTTCCAGTATAGGGGAGCATTGTGTTCTCTCCATTCTGCTCTATGGGTGTTCCCAGTACAGGGGAGCGCTGTGTTCTCCATTCTGTTCTATGGGAGTTTCCAGTACAGGGGAGCGCAGTGTTCTCCATTCTGTTCTATGGGAGTTTCCAGTACAGGGGAGCGCTGTGTTCTCTCCATTCTCCTCTATGGGGGTTCCCAGTACATGTGAGCACTGTGTTCCTCATTCTGTTTTATTGCAGTTCCCAGGACAGGGGAGCGCTGTGTTCTCCATTCTGTTCTATGGGAGTACACAGTACTGGGGAGCGCTATGTTCTCCATTCTGTTCTATGTGAGTTCCCAGTACTGGGGAGCGCTCTGTTCTCCATTCTGTTCTATGTGAGTTCCCAGTACAGGGAAGTGCGGTGTTCTCCATTCTGTTCTATGGGAGTTTCCAGGACAGGGGAGCGCTGTGTTCTCCATTCTGGTCTATGGGAGTTCCCAATACAGGGGAGCGCTGTGTTCTCTCCATTCTGTTCTATGGGAGTACCCAGTACAGGGGAGCGCTGTGTTCTCCATTCTGTTCTATGGGAGTTCCCAGTTCAGGGGAGCGCTATGTTCTCCATTCTATTCTATGGGAGTTTCCAGTACAGGGAGCTGTGTTTCTCCATTCTGTTCTATGGGTTCCCAGTACAGGGGAGCGCTGTGTTTTTCCTTTCTGTTCTATGGAGTTTCCGGGTACAGGGAGCGCTGTGTTCCCTCCATTCTGTTCTATGGAGTTTTCCAGTATAGGGGAGTTGTGTTCTCTCCCTTCTGCTCTATGGGTGTTCCCAGTACAGGGGATCGCTGTGTTTCTATTCTGTTCTAGGGGAGTTTCCAGTACAGGGGAGCGCTGTGTTCTCTCCATTCTGTTCTATGGGAGTTCCAGGTACAGGGAGCACTGTGTCCTCCTTTTCTGTTCTATGGAATTCCCAGTACAGGGGAGCACGGTGTCCTTCCTATTCTGTTCTCTGGGAGTTCCCAGAGGCAGGGAGCGCTGTGTCTCTCCATTCTGTTCTATGGGAGTTTCCAGTACAGGGGAGCATTGTGTTCTCTCCATTCTGCTCTATGGGAGTTCCCAGTACAGGGGAGCGCTGTGTTCTCCATTCTGTTCTATGGGAGTTCCCAGTACAGGGGAGCGTGTGTGTCCCATTCTCTTCTATGGAGTTCCCAGGACAGGGGAGCGCTGTGTTCTCCATTCTGTTCTATGGAGTTTCCAGTACAGGGGAGCGGTTGTGTTCTCATCCAATTCTGTTCTGTGGGAGTTCCCAGTACAGGGGCGCAGTGGGTTCTCCATTCTGTTCTATGGGAGTTCCCATTACAGGAGAGTGCGTACTGCTCCTCAGATCTGTTTATGTGGGAAGTTTCGCCAGGACAGGGCCTGGTTCTCCTTTTGTTCATGAGATTTCGCAGTACGGGGACGTGTTCACCATTGTTCGGGGAGTTCCCAGTACAGGGCGCAGTGGGTTCTCCTTTCTTTTCTAGGGAGCCCCATTACAGAAGTGCTGACTCAAACTCCCATAGAACAGCATGCAGAGTTGTGTGCAACGTGACTAGGTGTCCATTCTGCTCCCTAACTTTCAGGGACCTGTTTCCAAGCTCTGGTATCTCTTGGACTTGTACCTATCAGACTCTAATGACATATCCCGATGATATGCCATCAAAGTCAATGCTGCAAACACCCCTTTAGGCAGATGCTTCTTGACCCCGACAGTCATGTGATCAGCGGGGCTTGGAAACTACGGATGCTGCTGGGTCTTATCAGATCCAGATCAGCTCTTCAGTCAGTACAGGGGACTGTATTTCCAATGTAACCGGGGCTAATATATCAGCCCCAGCAAATAAGCTGTAATCCTAACCCCAACACTAACTCCAAACCAAACCTATCACAACTACCCTAACCACAGCTGAAAGTTCAAACCAAATCCTAACCATAACCCCATCCATAAATCCAAACCTTTCCCAACTTAATACCTAACCTTAAATGAAAGGCCAAACCCTAACCATATCCACAACCCTAACTCAAACCCCATCCAAACTCTAAGCCTAACTCGAACTCTACCCCTAACCAATAGCCCCAACACTATCCCAACTTTAATCCTAACCCGAACTGAATAAACAAACTTAACCTTTATCCCAACCCTAGTGTAACTGAAGCCTTCACCATAATCTCAACCCTTATGCCAACGAAATTCCAACACCATCTCTAACCCCAATTGAAACTCCAGCCCTAACTATAGCCCCTACCCTATCCAAACCCAGCTTTAACCCTAACCCCAACTGAAAATACAGCCTTAACCTTAATATTGGCCCTAGCTCCCAGAACTGAAACCCTAACTGAAACTTAATGCCTAACCCCAACCTGAATTCTGACTCCAACCCAAACCCTATCCATAGCCCCAAAACTAACTGGAGCCCTATCCCAATATCAGCCCTATCTCCAATGGAAACTCCAACCCTAATTCTAGCCATAACCCTAATAACAATCCTAGTCCAACTATAGCCTTAACTGAAACTTAAACTCCAACTGAAACCTTAACCATAGCCTCAACCTTATCCCAATTTTAACCCTAACCTCAACTTAAAAACAGCCATAACCTTAATCCCAACCCTAACTCCAGTCCTACCATAACTGAAACCGTAACCATAACTGAAATGTAATGCCTAACCCCAACCCTGACTTGAACCCATCACCAGCCCTAACCCCAACTGACACTTCAACCCTAACGATAGCCCCAACCTTAATCCCAGTCTTATCTCAACTTTCGCTTTAACTCAAACTCAAACCATAGTCCCAACATTATCCCAAATTTAACCCTAACCTCAACTAAAAAACAGCCTTAACCTTAATCCCAACCCTAACTCCAGTCCTACCATAACTGAAACTCTAACCATAATTGAAATGTAATGCCTAACCCCAACCTGAATACCGACTCCAACCCAAACCCTAACCATAGCTCCAACCTTGACTCAAACCCTATCTCAACACCAGCCCTAACCCCAACTGATACTCCAACCCTAAAAATAGCCCCAACCTTAATCCCAGTCTTGTCTCAACTTTAGCCTTAACTCAAACTAAAACTCCAACCAAGACCCTAACCATAGCCCCAATCCTATCCTAACTTTAACCCTAACCCCAATTTAAAAACCAGCCTTAACCTTCATCCCAACCCTAGCACCAACCCGACCATACTGTAACTGAAACCCTAACCCTTATTGCAGCTCAATGCCTAACCCCAACCTTAATACTGACCCCAAACTCTAACCATGGTCCCAACCTTGACTCGAACCCTATCCCAATACCAGCGCTATTCACAACTGACACTCGAATCCTAACGATAGTCCCAACCCTAATCCCAATCTTATCCCAACTTTCACCTTAACTCAAACTAAAACTCCAACCAAGACCCTAACCATAGCCTCAACCTATCTCTACTTTAACCTTAACCACAACTGAAAAGCCAGCCTTATCCTCATTCCCAATCCTAGCTCCGACCAAACCACAACAGCAACCCTAACCACAATTTATAGGGGTTTGCCATGATCTAATGTTGACGTAGGATCCTCCAAAATGGGTATTTAATCACTTTTCTAAATATATGTAATTAACAAAAGTGAAGCCTCTGAGAGCTGCAGCCTGACTTAGATGCCTGTTTACATTAGCTACAACCAGGAGCTGTTCTGGCAAGCTCCTGGCCGTGCTTGCGTTGTTTGCACTTCTTGTCTGATGGCAGGACACAGGAATGAGCTTTGAAGGGAGGGGGAGAAAAAAAGCAGCATTACTGGGTATCTGCACTAGCTTTGTTTCTGTGTCAGAGCCTGTGTCTGCTGTATAGAGAATCCGTTGGTTGTAATGTAATTATCTGAGTAGACATGCAGACACTCTCTGCTCAGCCCTCCTCCCTCACCCCCCTATCTGTAGTCAGTGAACGCTGCCTGCTCAGAGCTTATCTATAGTCCTGAGCAGATAAGAGGGAGAAAACAAAACCCGTAAAGCTTGTGCACAATACAGTTATCCTCTGTGGTTTAGCCAAACATGTTTGCTCAACTAAAGAGACTGAATATCAGCCTTGAGAGCGTGCATGGGAGGTGGTGCGATGACATCACAGAGGAGGTACTTGCTTTTTTAAACACAGAAACAAAACACCCCTTTTTTTTCAAGGCTGAAGAGGGGAGTATCAGCCTGTTAGGTGAGGAAATCACTTCTTGGCAAAACCCCTTTAAACTCAAATCTTAAAGGGGTTATATCATTTCATTAAATGGTCTTCAGAATAAGGGGACAGTGAAAACAAGCAACTTTGCAATTAGATGTCATTAGCAAAGCTGTCTTGTATTCACAGTATTCCTTATCTTCTGATTCTGTTTACACTGATCTCCAGTGCTGGTCGGATCCCTCCTCCTTGTATTTCACAAGCTGAGAGCTCATTTACATTCTGTTCAGCCCCCGGTCGCAGTACTCACGGAGCTTGCATTCCGGCCTTTTACTCAAAGTAAGGGACCGGTACATTTTCACTCTGCACAGCCAGAAGAAACAGAATAACACTGCAGGGCTTCTACAATCAGGAAACAGCACAATTGTGTGTCCGATCCCTGCCTCTCCTGCATAGAAGGGAGATCTGTGCCGTTCATAGAAAGCTGCATTCCTGTAACAAATCTCCAGCTGTGAGAGGAGAAGAGATCAGTGCTCAGTCTAGATTGAATGCAGCCTGTGGTATGTATACAGCTCTTACAAAATAAGACTGCATAGGGAGAGACACAGTGACATGTGGACTCAGAAAGGGGGGGGGGGTAGTCTCGGGAGCCAGCATGAACAGTGAAGGGGAGATGAAGTCACCCAGCTGGGAGGGGAAGAAACGCCCCTGCATTTCTAGAGTTGAGAAGCTGAGAGCAGTATGAATCAGTTGAAGTAAAGAAGCGATACATGCCCTTTAACCCCAACTGGAAATCTGACTCTATCCCAAATTTAGGTTTAGGGACAGTTTTTCCGCAAATTTGCCAAAATTCAATTTGGGCAGGCCTTGCTTATATTAGGCTTCAGTTTACCCTAAACTGAATCTGAAGCGCAACACTAATCGCAGGCCATTCAGGCCACCATATGACATCCCAAAAAATGACCTGTTAGGTAAAGCAGCAGATGTTGTATTTAGCAAATTTTTAACTTTAAATCAATTGTAAAAATAAAACACAGATTTGCAAATGGACTGTTTCAGCTCTAATAAGTGAAATACACAGTTCTCAGTCTGTTAAATAATCGTTGGTTTATCTCCAAGCTTCAAACACTGCACACAGAGAGCACTAAGACGATTTGCCAACATCTTCAGTAATTATGAATTTGCAACGTTTCCAGCTTGTGGGGCTTATCTCCCTGGGTTGTGAATTAGGGGAGGAAGAGAATAACACATCTCTTTGGTGGCAAGCTAGCGGATCTGGCATTTATGGCCGATCCCCAGGAACCCGCTGGGAGGATGAGGAGCAGATTGAAGGGGATGGAGCATGATCTGTTTGCTGTGGGATTGTAGAGAAGTCCAGATATTTCTGTACAAACGCTACAATTTAAAAGTGTTTTCCATCAATTCTTAATGTGTTGTTTAATCACAAAAACTGTTCTGCAAGAATGACAATACAAAAAGGGGTTCACAAATAGAACAATGACACTGACAATAGGGGGCAGGATAATGACACTGACACTTGGGGCAGGATAATGACACTGACACTTGGGGGGCAGGATAATGACCCTGACACTTGGGGGCAGGATAATGACGCTGACACTTGGGGGCAGGATAATGACACTGACTCTTGGGGCAGGATAATGACACTGACACTTGGGCATGGATATAACGCTGACACTTGGGGGACAGGATAATGACACTGACACTTGGGGACAGGATAATGACACACTGACACTTGGGGCAGGATAATGACACTGACACTTGGGGGCAGGATAATGACACTGACACTTGGGGGCAGGATAATGACACTGACACTTGGGGCAGGATAATGACACTGACACTTGGGGCAGGATAATGACACTGACACTTGGGGGGCAGGATAATGACACTGACACTTGGAGGGCAGGATAATGACGCTGACACTTGGGGGGCAGGATAATGACACTGACACTTGGGGGCAGGATAATGACACTGACACTTGGGGACAGGATAATGACACTGACACTTGGGGGCAGGATAATGACGCTGACACTTGGGGGCAGGATAATGACACGCACTTAGGAGGAGGATAAATGACGCTGACACTTGGGGTGGCAGGTTTATCAAGCTGACACTTGGGGGGCAGATAATGACGCTGACACTTTGGTGAAGGTATAATGACGCTGACACTTGGGAGCGGGATAATGACATTGACACTTGGGGGGCAGGATAAGACACTGACACTTGGGGGGCAGGATAATGAGACTGACACTTGGGGGGGCAGGATAATAGACGACATTTTGGGGGGGCAGGAAATGAGACGACACTTGGGGGCGGGGAATAATACATAAAAAAATTGGGGGCGGGATAATGACACTGCCCTTTGGGGGACAGGAAAGACACGACACTTGGGGCGATAAGACACTGACACGGGGGCAGGAAAATGCCCTGATACTTGGGGGGCGGGAAAAAGACATTGATATTGGGGGGGCAGGATATGTGCTGACACTTGGGGGGCGGAAAAAAGTGACACTTGGGGGACGGGAAAATGACATGACATTGGGGGGCAGGAAAATGACACTGAACTTGGGGGCGGGAAAATGACTCTCCCTTTGGGGGGCAGGAAAATGACTTGACATTTGGGGGGCAGGATAATGACACTGACACTTGGGTGCAGGATAATGACACTTAGGGGAGCAGGATAAATCAGTTCCTTATCTTTTTGGTTTGGCGGTTTTCATTCCCATAGTCGTTTGTTTGGTGCC
Organism: Phyllomedusa bahiana; assembly: GCA_025379985.1. Classification (NCBI taxonomy): domain Eukaryota; kingdom Metazoa; phylum Chordata; class Amphibia; order Anura; family Hylidae; genus Phyllomedusa; species Phyllomedusa bahiana. The sequence continues at coordinate 57,375 of JAODAL010006689.1, forward strand.
TGTCGCTGCAGACTATTTTAGATCAGATTCTGCTTTCTCCAAGTTTCAATACATTTTCCTCGGGTGAAATTCCAACTTTTTTGCACCTAATATAAGATTTAGAATTTCTACTCAAACAAAATTGTGTTTTTTGAAGAGCGCAGGGAACCGGCAGTAAATAAACATCTTAGAGGAGCCACAATTACTTAATGCAGCTCCGACAATTTGGGATGTCTCCAGGAAATGATCCATCACCTGTTTTTCTCCTGCATATTTCAGCTTTCTGAGTTTGCAGATTTTTTGACTCCAGTGATATATGAGACTGTAGTATCCGCCCGAGGTACGGCTCACGGTTTTAGCCGTCTCGTAAAATGATGGATTTCAGAAAGTGCTTCCTTTAATTGGTGTGGATTAGAACCAACGAAAGATCAGAAGAGGCAACAGATGGAGACACTGAACTTTTTGCAGGAGCAGTTTTTCTATTTTTTTGTCATTTATTTTACCTATATGTTATAGATTGTGCCATTTTTGGATTACATGGTTGACCATTCATCTTCATGGTTGGCCGAGGATCTCTTTGTGAATTTAGCTGTCTGCCTGGTAGTTAAAAGCCATACACATTGCTCACATGTGAAATGGGTTATTAGTGGTGAGTTCAGACTCCAGCACATTTGATATCTATTAGATCTTTTTAATATTTATTGTGTCATTATGAGGAACTCAATAAAGAAATGTGTCATTTTTTGGATTATATAGTTGGTCATTCATCCTCATGGTTGGCCGAGGCTTCCTTTGGAGAATTTAGCTGTTTGCCCGGTTCTCGAGAGCCATACCCATGACTCCAATGTGAAATGGGCTATATGTTGGGTGAGCACCCCCACCTTTTTAACATTTAAGGTTCCATTTTGAGGAACTCAATAAAGAAATTTGTCATTTTTTTGGATTACATGGTTATCCACTCATCTTCATGGTTGGCCAAGCCTTCATTTAGAGAATTTAGTTGTTTGCCCACTTGTCTAAAGTCATACCCATGACTCCATGTCAAATGAGACCAAACCCACCACCTTTTTAACATTTAGGATGCCATTGTGAAGAACTCAATAAAGAAATGTAATTTTTTTGGGTTACCTAGTTGGCCTTTCATCTTCATGGTAGGCCGAGGCTTCAGCTGTTTTATCGAGTATTGAAAACCATACCCATATCTCCCATAATAAATGGATTATCGGTGGTGAGTCCAAACCCCACCACCTTTGACATTTATTAGATTTTTTTAAATATTTAGCGTGTCATTATGAGAAACTCAATAAAAAAAATGTGCCATTTTTGGATTACATTGTTGGCCATTCATCTTGGCTGAGGCTTGGTTGGCTTGGTTGGCTGAGGCTTCGTTTGGAGAATTTAGCTGTTTGCCCAATTGTTGAAAGCCATGCCTATCTCTCCATAGGAAATAGCTATATGTTCTGAGAACACCTCCCCTCCTCCTCATTTTTATATTTGGGATGTCATTGTGAGGAACTCAATAAAGAAATGTTTCATTTTTTTATTGCGTGGTTGGTCTTTCATCTTCATGGTTGGCTGAGGCTTCCTTTGGAGAATTTAGCTGTTTGCCAGGTTCTTGAAAGCCATAACCATGATTCCAATGGGAAATGGACTACATGTTGTGTGAGCACCCCACCACCTTTTGAAATGGATTATCAGTGGTGAGTTCAAACTCCAGCACATTTGATATCTATTAGATCTTTTTAATATTTATTGTGTCATTATGAGGAACTCAATAAAAAAAAGTGTCATTTGTTGGATTACATAGTTGGTCATTCGTCTTCATGGTTCTCAAAAGTCATACACCTGATGACTCCAATGTGAAATGGGCTATATGTTTGAGCACCCCACCACCTTTTTAACATTTACGTTTCCATTTTAAGGAACTCTATAAAGAAATTTGTCATTTTTGGATTACATGGTTATCCACTCATCTTCATGGTTGGCCAAGCCTTCATTTAGAGAATGTAGTTGTTTTCCCAGGTATCTAGAGTCATACCCGTGACTCCATGTCAAATGAGCTATCTGTGGTGAGACCAAACCCCACCACCGTTTTAACATTTAGGGTGCCATTGTGAAGAATAAAGAAATGTAACTTTTTTGGGTTACATAGTTGGCCTTTCATCTTCATGGTTGGCCGAGGCTTCCTGTGGAGAATTCAACTGTTTTCCCGAGTATTGAAAACCATACCTATATCTCCCATATTAGATGTATTATCGGTGGTGAGTCCACACCCCACCAACTTTGAAATCTAGTAGATCTTTTTAATATTTAGGGTGTCATTATGAGAAACTCAATAAAAAAGTGTCACTCACGTTCATGGTTGGCTGAGGCTTCCTTTGGAGAATTTTGCTGTTTGCCTGGTTGTTGAAAGCTATACCTATCACTCCATAGGAAATTAGCTATATGTTGTGAGAACACCCCTTCCCTATTTTAATATTTGGGGTGCCATTGTGAAGAACTGTGTCATTTTTGGATTACCAGGTGTTGATACATAATGAAGGGTTGCATACACATCCATCCACTGGAGGGAGAGGGGGTGAACTGTCTAGTAGAAAAACTGCACATTGGATAAGTACCAATTTACACCAGCATGCAGAAATACCCCAACACCAGGGAGAAAACACCGATGCCTCCTACTCCCCACTATTAAAGAGCAAAATACATACTATAAAAACATCAAATGAGCGATTAGCTGATACAATTGCCAACATATATACAAGCTCACAACTCACGTCAAAGGTCCCTTTTTTTCTTGTGAGTCCCTACACTAGAATTACTATCAATTTACAGGAAAAAAAATCACAGAAAAATGTGACATTATTTACCTACAAACACAAACACAAGGGCCAAATACTTACACCCAAATGGAGGGACAATAAACAAATTTTCAAAAATTTTTTCCCAAGCCACTGACTTAACTATGGCCTTTTTTTCTGTATTTAAGTAAATAATGTCCCATCATTTTTCTAAATTTTTTTACGGGTGCAAAAGCAATTTCCCAAAATGGGGTTGGGGTGGGGGTTGTTTTCTGTTAAAAAAATGGAAATATATTGCGTGAGAACTTGGGCCTGCCAAAGGATACTTTGCAACTTTGGTGGAAAACAGGGATTCAAAGAACATTATAGAGAGAATCTTTGTGTCATTCTCCTGTGATTCAAGCCCGGCTGGTAAAGACCACCTTGGACTCCCACAAGACAAATAAATCCCGGTTTTCTCTTATTCAAGGAAGACAGTGCAAATAAAGAAATAGGGGCCCAAAAAGCGGGTGCAAAGTGCAGGAGCGAGTACAGATGTGCAAATGTACATACTTGGCTCTTGGGCTATGTTCCCCAGGCTTAAACTGCGGGGCGTACAATACCCTCCGCAATTACGCCGGGTGTTCGGGAATCCCGCGTACTCCCACGTCAGGGGGGCGTCAGCGTGCCGACCCCATAACTTTTGCCGCGGGCGTAAGTGCCATGAATAAATCCCCGTAAATTTATTTCCCCGGCCTACAATACAAAGATTGTAAAACCGGGGAGGGGGTTTTTATGAGAACTGTGGATTAAACCGTAATGATTGGGGCCTTTTTTGCTCGTATTTGAGCGCAGTAGGTCTAAATACGGGGCGAAATGTGCCCAAAAATAACCCTGTGAACAAGCCTTAAATAAAAACCACGGGTGACCCAAAATCACCCCACTGTGAGTCCCAGGAACCATCTCCAATGGTGGTCCAAGCAATGTTCTCCTCTGGTGGACCCCATGAATCAACTCTACTGCTGGGCCCCAAGAATCAGCTCCACTGGTGGGACTCAAGAATCAACTCCACTGTTGAGCCCCAAGAGTCAACTTCACTGGTGGCCCCAAGAATCAACACCACTGTTGAGCAAAAAGAGTCAACTCCACTGGTGGGCCCCAAGAATCCACTCCACTGATGAACCCAAGAATCAACTCCACTGGTGTGCTCCAATAATCATCTCCACTGGTGATCCGAAATAATCAACTCCATAGGTGGGCCCCAGACACCCTAGTCCAACACAGCATAAAACAGATAAGCCAAGTGTTCCTTTAAATATGAGCAGGCTGGAATGAAACCGAATAATTGTGATGAGGTCAATTCCCCGCCTCAGTCTACAGCTGTGCCTGTACCAAAAAGGTTTCCCTTTATAAAAAAACCTTTGCTTATATCACATGCTCCAAACTTTGAAGATGGCAGAACCTATAGAGTCCATATGGGTAGACAGATGGAACAAGGCGTCTCAAGAAATTCCTTTTACCGCTAGCAAATCTTCTGAAAAGACCTAGAGAGAAAGCCTTGTTCCTAAGAAAACAGAGATAAGGATTATCCCATTGTCTCCAGCCGGTTACATTGTAGGGAGGCTTTAATGCCACAGAATTCTGTTACAGTAAATCATATTTTGTGTGGTGCTGCTAGTTTATAATAGCAGCAAATCTACTTTCATTCAGGTGTTGGTGCCAACAAAATGTTGGCGTCTCAATGCTGCTCTGTCGTCCAGGAGAACAGGAAGTCCTAGCAAAGCTTTACGTTCTTGCCAAACAACAATCTTGCCAGGCTCATAAAAGAAAAAATAATTGGAATGACTTGTCAACAACTGGTAAACATCAGCACAATGGCAGAATTTTCTGTAATTAATGGACCCATATGAATTTAAAAAATATGGGTTGACTCAGAGCATATGGTCTTCAAGCTCAGCATTCGGTGGTGCTGGTAGAAAGCAGCATGAAGTGTTTTCAGCCTCGAGTTATTTGCAAGCAAACGTGACGCTCTATAGAAAGTCTGAACTGTGCAGTCAATTAACCAGTTGAGACCTTTGGGTCCAAGTAAATTCAAGATTCAATTTCAATCAGTTTATGATAAATTCCCATATCCATTATTTGGTTACCCTTGACCCAACATCACAGGCTCCATGTACCACTGTGTTTCCATGAATAGGACTCTGTAGTCAACAATGTATGTAGAGCGAAACAGATGTGTCTAGCCTTTCTTTTCCTTGAATTGTCTTGAGGACTCCAGTTTCTCAATTCAAGTTCAAGACATTATGGTGCCATGCTAGCAAAACCTACAACAGGCTGCAATTCTCATCACAACCATTGGTGGCCACCTATAGACACAAAGGACGACATGTATGAATGTTGGGGCTGGGGGCCCGTTCTAAATAGCTTTAAGGCATAGAATGCAGCAAATGAAATAAAAACTTTTCTTCTGCGGGTCCATACTTTACGGGGCAGTGAAAGAGCCAATAAAAACATTGGCTCAGGCACCACCTTTCCCCTGGTCTGTTTTTTCTGCAGGTCTTCATACAGGGCGGGTTAGAGCCAATACCAAAAAGTCTGGCTCGGGCTCCTTTTTTCCCCCGTCTGGCTGTTCTTCGCAGGGCATAAACAGGGGGCGTTTTAGACCCCAATTTCCCAAAAAGGGTCTGGTCAGGCCCCGACCTTTACCCTGGGCTGTTCTTCTGCGGTCCTACTTCGGGCATGTAGAGCCAATTCACAAGTCGGGGCTCGGGCCCAACCTTTAGCCTGGCCCTGGCTGTTCTTCTGCAGGTCATACATACGGGGCCGTATAAGCCAATCCCAAAAAAGTCAGGCTCGGGGAAACCCCCTTTACCTGGCCCTGTTCTTTGCGGGTCAACTTTACAGGGCATTTTGTGGGGAGACAAAAACCAAAGTTTGGCTCGGCACCCCCCTTTACCCGGGTTTGGGGCGTTCTTCTGCAGGTCTTACATACGGCACAGTGTAGGGGAAAAATTTCCAAAAGTCGGGCTCAGGCACCCCCTTTTTCCCCTGTCTGGCTGTTCTTCTGCAGGCCCAAATACAGGCACAGTGTAGAGCCAATACCACAAGTCTGGCTCAGGCACCACCTTTCCCCTGGAGGGTTGTTTTTTTCTCCGGGTTCTTACATAGGGGGCAGTGTAGGGGCCAATCCCCACAAGTCGGCTCAGGCACCACCTTTACCCTGGTCTGGCTGTTTTTTCTCGCTCAAAAAATTAGAGGGCATTTGGGGGACCCAATCCCCACAAGTCTGGCTCGGGGACCACCTTTTCCCCGGGTAGGCTGTTCTTTTTTGAAAGGCCCTAAATACGGGGCATTTTAAAACCCAATACCACAATTGGGGCTCAGGCACCCCTTTACCCGGTCTGGCTTTCTTCTGCAGGTCATAATACAGGGCAGTGAAGACCCCTTTCCACAAGTCTGACTCGGGCCCACCCCCTTTTACCCGGGTCTGTTTTCTGGGGGTTTCAACATACAGGGAAAGTGTAGAAAAATACCAAAAAAGTCTGGCTGGGCACCCCTTTACCCGGGTTGGCTGTTTCTTTGCGGGGTTCCATACAAAAGGGGCAGTGTAGGAAATCCCAAAAATCTGACTCAGGAAACCCCCTTTCCCCGGGTTTCCGGCTGTTCTTCTTTCGGTTTTAAAACATACAGGCAGTGTAGAGCCAAAAACCCACAAGTCTTTTTTTAAGGCCCCACCTTTCCCCTGGGTCTGTTCTTCTCGGGTCTTTCAACGGGGCCGTGAGACCAATCCCAAAATTTGGGCCCTGGGCCCCAAACCTTTCCCTTGGCCCTGTTCTTCGGGAAGGGTCATACAAAACGGGGGCATTTTTAAGACAATACCACAAGTCGGGCCCTCAGGCCCCAAACCTTTCCCCTGGTCTGGTTTGTTTTTCTGCAGGTCATACAACGGGGCAGTTTTTAGACAATCCCAAACAATTTTGGCTCAGGCACCCCTTTTTCCCCGGGGCTGTTTTTCTGCAGGTCAAAAATTTTACGGGCAGTTTTTTAGTCCCAAATTTCCCAAAAATTTGGCCCCAGACACCCCTTTACCCTTTGGTCTGGGCTGTTCTAACAGTTTCTGGGGCCTGGGTTTGGCACAAATATTCTTTAAAGTGTCAAACCCAAAACAATTGGTACGACCCCCCCTAGAATGCCCCAAATCTTTGGCACATTAAAAAGTGTCTTTGTTACATTGCAAATGCACTTATTGTGCCAAAGTTCATAGATTTTTTTGGTTTAAAATTTACACTGGCAAAACCCAGTTGGTTTTTTTTTTAAATTTTTGGCGCAGCCCAGTTTGGTGCTTTTAAAAAGCCCCGCGGCACGGGTGTGGGGGGGGGGCCCGAAAACCCGGGGGAAATCCGGGAGGAATGCACTACAGCTGTTTTTGATTCTACAATTTTACTTCAGTACGGAAAAATTCAGGAAACATTACTGCGGGAAATTTGGTTTAAAAGCACTTTAACCCCCCCCCCGACATAGGGGTATGGTTCCCCCCTAGCGGGAAGTAAATTTCCCGAAAATTTACTATCCTACGCCCGGGCGACCCGGCGGGGTTTTGCGGGGGGGCCACGGCAGGGATGCAACATGGGACCAGGGGGAAAATTACCGTTTGGGCCCCGCATGCCGTTTCACCCCCGGCCGGAGGGGGCCCCCCCGGGCCGGGTGATTCCCGCTTCATTCCCGCACCCCTTCATGGCTGCGTTAAATAAAAAGCCGCAGGCACGGGGAGTGAGCTCCTCCTCCCGGCCCCCCGGGGGTTTGCCCACTGTAGTGGGCACCGATCCCCCTTTTCTGATGATCCTGGGAAGAAACGGGCACTTGGGGGGGTTCATCAGGCCCGCCCCATGCCCGAAATTCTTTGGGGGGCATGGTAAATTGGCTTGTCATGGAAAACCAGAAACACAGTACGATACTTTTGCACTGGTCTGCATTTAACACCCAACCCGATGATTGCTTTAGAAGAAAAAGTGAAAAAAAGTGAAAAAAGGAAAAATAAATTTCAAAGTAAAAAAAAAAGTAAAAAACAAACACAAAAAAAAAAAAAATAAAAACACGTAAAACCCCGCCCTTTTCCCCTTTAAACAAACGCCAATCCCCCAAAAAAAAAGATCAAAAATAAAAAAATTTCCCTTTTTTTGGTTTCCCCGCGTGCTAAGCCCCCAACCTTTTAAATCGTTCATTTTAAATTTAAACCCCGTAGGGGGGAACGCCAAAAGAAAACAAAAAAAAAAAAACAGCCCAAAAAAATTGCATTTTTGTACATCTTGCGCCAAAAAAATTAAATTTAAAAAAGCTTTTCAAAAATTCATATAACCCCCAAAGTTTTTTCCAAATTTAAAAAATTAGTTCCCCCCGAAAAAAAAAAATCCATAAGTCTCTGTATATGGAAAAAATAAGAAATTTAAAGGGCCCCTCAAAAACCCAGGGATCAAAAATATTTTTTAAAACAAAATTTTAAAAACACTTTTTTTTTTTTTTTAAAGTGCTTAAAAAATTTAAAAAACTATATAAATAGGGTATCCCCAAAACTATCGCCCAGAGATTTAAAGCAAACTGGTCATGGATACGGGCCACGTGACGCTGTTAAAAATAAAAATAAAAAACATACTGGGATTCCCAGTATTTTTTCACCCTCCCCTTCCCCAAAAAACGGAAATTTAAAAAATGATCAAAAATTCGGGTCCCCCCAAAAAAATTATCCCAAATAAAAACGTCAACCCCTTTCCCGCAAAAAAAAAACCCCCCTACACACTCCGTAAAACAGAAAAATAAAAAAGTTATGGCTCTCAGACTGGGGGCGAGGAAAAAACGTAAATTTCCTTTTTGAAAAAAAGGGTTTATTTTTTTAAAAGCAGTAAAACATAAAAAAATATCCCAAAATTTGGGGATATGTTTTGTAATCTTTATCGACCTAAAGAGTAAAAATAAAAAATTGTCTTTTTTATACTGCACGGTGACCGCTTTTAAAAAAAATAAAAAAAAAAAACCACAAACCGGGAAATGCTGTATTTTGTTAAAAAAGCCTCACAAAAAAACCTTTAAAATAAAAAGTGATCAAAAACGGCATTTTCCCCCCATTTAAAGGTACTAAAAAAAAATTTAAATCACCCCAAAAAAAACAAGCCTAAAACATCCCCCGTATAAAAGAAAACGGGAAAAAGTTATGGCTATCCGAACAGAACAACATAAAAACGCAATTTTTTTTATAGACCTTTTTTCCCATTGTGTAAAAAGTAATAAAACATAAAAAAAAATATATAAAAACTATTACCAATTTCAATTGTTTCCCACCCCCCCAAAGTAAAGAATTTTTTTTCAATTTTCATGCACGCGAACGCGTAAAAAATTTTAAGCCAAAAAACAATGGGGGGGGAATTGCTTTTTACCCCTCATTTTATAGCCCCCAAAGCAAAAAAAAAACAACTTTGTAACCCTGTGCACCCAAATGTACAAAACACCCCCAGAGAGTTCTTTGGGCGTGCTTGAATCCAAAATAGGGTTTATTATGGAAGGTTTTTTACCGTTCTGGTTTTTTGGGGGTTTGTTTTATGTGACCTGGCCCCACCCAAAAACTGCATTCCAAAAGCCCAAAAAGCGCTCCCTCCCTTAAACCCCTGCCATGGCCCCCAAAAAAGCCAATTTTTCACCCCCATGTAGGGGATTGCCGAACTTGGGAAAAAATTGTGTAACAAGGTTACACTTTTTAGCTAAAAAATTTTCAGTATTTTGGAAAAAAAAATTGTTTTTTTTTTTCACAGCTAACGCTAAAAATTTTTTTTTGACACACCCCGTGGGGGCGATAGCCCACTACACCCCTGGATATAAATTTCCCTTAAAAGGGGGGTAGTTTCCAAAATGGGGTATTTTTAAAGGGGGGTTTTTTAAGTTTTGGAACCTTTGGGTGTCCCCCAAACCGAAATGGCCCCTAAATTAAAAAGGTTTAAAGAAAAAGAGACCTTTCCCGAGTCCCCGTTGGTGACCTCCAAATTTTGGAGGGGGTTGTTTGGGGGGGCCAAATAAAAGCACTAGGGGCCCCATATGGGGTATTTTGGGAAAAAGGCAGAAACGGGGAATCAAATTTTAATTTTTTTTTCCCTGATCACATTTACCGGGATTTTTTGTGAACAAAAGTATAAAAATTTAAAATCCCTTTAAAAAAAGTGGAAAATTTTTAAAAAAACCCCCTTCCCCTTTGCTTTAAAATTCCCGTGAAAAACCTAATGGGTTAATAAAATTCCCCAAATGCGATTTTGAATACTTTAAGGGGGTTTTGTTTCTTAGAGAGGGGCTTTTTTGGGGGTATCTAACCTAAGGCCAAACAAAAAACACTTAGAACTGGACTGGTTTCTCTAAAAAATTTTTTATATTGCAAATTTTTTTTGAAAATTTGAAAATTACACAAAATTTTTTAACCCCCCAATGTCGTAAAAAAAAAAAAAAACATTTAAAAAAAAAAGAGCCCAAAAAAACAGGCCCAAAATAGGGGTTTGAACCGTTATAAACTATTTTTTAGGGAATTTAAATATCTGTCCCTTTCATGCAGAAATTTTTTAAGTTTTTAAAAATTTGGTTTAAAATTTTTTAAAAATTTTTTCCCAAAAAAGATTTTTTTTATATTTTTCACAAAAAAAAAACATTTTTTTTGGGCCAAAATTTCTTACTATTTAAAGCACAATTTTGTACGAGAAAACAAAAATTTTGAATCACATGGATAGGTTAAAAGGGGTCAAAAATTTTCTCACATAAAAATGACCTCCCGATTTCAAAAAAAAAGGGCCTGTCAGAAAAGGCCAAAACTGGGTCCGGGGGTAAGGGGTTAAAATTTTTTTTTCCTGACCGAAGTGTCCCCTTTGGGAAAACTTTGAAACGCTAAATCTATGACCCGCGTGGAAAAAGGTTCATAGATTCAGGGGGATTTTTTACAAATACAAAAAAAGCACCAAAAAAAAAAAAAAGTGGGGCCCGGGCACCAAAAATAAACATGTCCCCCCAAAAATGCATAAACAACTCCCCAAAAGAGTATATTTTTTTCTTTATCCCCACAATGTATATGAGGGAAAGCAATGTGTCCACCTTTTTTTTAGTGAATTTTGTTTAGGGGAAATTTCCAATTTTTTTACAATAAAAGTTTTAAAACAAATTTAAAGGGGGTGTATCGCTTCTTTTTTCGGCTGATTCACAAATGCTTTTTAGCTTCTCAAATCTAGAAAATTTCCCGGGCGTTTTTTCCCCCCCCCAGGTTGGGGACTTTTCCCCCTTTTTCCCGTTCATTTCTGGCTCCCGGACCCCCCCCCCGCCCCCCTGAGTCCCCCCATTCACTGGTCCCCCTCCCCAGGGAGTCCCTTAATTTTTTTAAGAGCTGTATCCCTACCACTGGCGGGATTCAAACTAGACCCGAGCACTGATTTTTTCTTCTCCTCTCAAAAGCTGGAGATTTGTTACAGTTTAAACCAGCTTTCTATGAATGGCCCCAATCCCCCCTTCTATGCAATAGAGGCAAGGATTGACACACAATTGTGTGTTTCCCGTTTGGGACAAGCCCTGCAGTTTTCTGTGTTTCTGGTGTGCAAGTGAAAAAAGTGCCGGGGGCCCTTACTTGAGTGAAAAAGGGATTAATGCAACTTTAAAGAATTTCTGCGACCGGGGGGGTGAACGAAGGGAAAAGAGGGTCCCCACTAGTGATATTTCAAGGGGGAGGGAAACCCCACCAGCATGGATATCTGTGTAAACGAAGAATACAAGGCGCTTTGCTAATTTACATCAAAATTTCAAAATTTTTCTTGTTTTTACTGTCCCCCTTTTCCCGAAAAACCATTTAATGGGGAAAAGATAAAACCCCTTTTTGGGGAAAATATAAATTTAAAACCCTCATCAGGCCCGGAATAAACTTTTCAACTAATGATGGGCCCCCTGGGAGACATAAAAAATTTTAAAAACCCCCGGCCTCCTAAAACTGAGGGTTTTTTTTTTCCATTTTGATTGGGAAATTTGGGGTCAAACTGAGAAATTTTTAGAAAAAAATTCATGAAATTTCAAGAGGGTCTTCCTCTTTAAGGGATTTTCTCTATAAAGGATAGGGTCAGAGTGAAAAAAAAAAATTTTTTGGGGGCCCCCCCAAAACCCCAAAGGGGGTTTTACAAGCTCGGTTCAAAAAGGGGGCCGATGGGCAACAATTCCTACAGTTTGGGAAAAGGGAAAATTTCCATCACCTTTTTTCTTTTTGGGGAATGCCCAAGTTTTGGGAGGGGTCAGTTCCCACCCTCCAAAAATTAAGATAAATTTTAGGGGTTTTCTCTAGTAGGGTTATGATAAAAAAATTCAGGTTTAAAACCTCCCAGAACCAACGTTTTCACAAGTTCTGTGGATCTGGTGCCGACCAGGGACAGATTTTTTCAACACTACATGCAATAGAAGAGGATCTTTCTTATTTCCTTGTCACATTCCCTTTAGAGGGTCAGTTCCCCCCTTTTAGGGGCTAGCACTAACTTTAAGGAATTTTCTATAGGATACATATAGGGGTCTATTTGGGAAAATTTTTTTAAACACCCACTATAAGGGTACAAAATTTAAAAAAAGGGGGTCTTTTACATTTACCCCCTCTTTGAACATAACTGACCAACCCTTTAAAAAACGGGCAAATGGGGGGAATTGGGGATAAACCCAGTCGAGACAAAATTCATTTGGAAACCCTTGGGCTTTTGCCTTTTGTCGGTTTTTGGCTTTTGGAGGCCCTATCCTTGTGCAGGTTTACATCATGCGTTTTCCTCAAATTTTACCATCGTTTTCATTAGTCAGGAATTTTTTTACATAAACCCACCCCATTTGTAAACATCACCCCCATTGTTTTTTGAACCCCGACAAAGCCCCATAAAAATTCTTAAAAAACTCCAGTTTCCTTCTGTAGAGCCGTGCATAAGCCTTTATGATCCATCACTGGAGGCTCAGGAGGAGTTTTGAAGGTTTTATTTATTGACGGTGCATGTGCGCTATCATGTAATAACTGTTGAGAGGTTGCGAAGAACAGTTCGGTATACAGCTCGCTGCTGCCTCTGACAGCAATCAGCCCAAGGGAAATACACTGTGAAAGGGAGAGAGGAGATATTCCAGGTCAGAGAGTTCAGTACATGATAGGCAGCGAGCTGCTGAAGGAGGCAAAGTATAGATGGAGGCACTTTGCAAGCAAACAAGGTTAGCCCCACTCCTGGGATTGACTCTCAACTGAAGGAATGACAACCTGTTAAGAGCAGGGTCTTCTGAGATAATACTGGACAGAAGACCTGAGCGTATGAAGAGCGTCTATGCAATTTTTTTATTTACATTATTCCCACCATCGCTGGAATTCTTCCTTTCTGGACAGGGGTCCATTGCTTCAAAGGAGTGTTCTCATGAAGTCACCACCGGTCCATAGCTGTGAGCTGCCCATGTTACAGATAGAGAAGGGTGGCGCTTGCGGTTTTCCTCTCCATTCATTTCTATAGGAGTTCCAAACATAGCTGATTGAGTGTTACATGGTCGGCTCGTAGCTAGCTATGAGCCAACCTCAACAAAGTTGGTTTGTGAGAACACCCCTTTAAATTATGTATGTAATTGGTCAAAATCATACCCCACCCAAATCCAAGCACCCAAATAGATTTTTGGGGGGACATTTCTGAAAAAGTCTAAGACTTTTCTTGTTACCCATAGCAACCAATCAGGGTTCCCCTTTCATTTCATATAGTGCTCTGAAGAAATGAAAGGGGAACCCTGATTGGTTGCTATGGGTAACAAGAAAAGTCTTAGATCAAGACAGTTTTCAGACATGTCCCCCTTGGTGTCATGGAAAAATCGATCATAACTCTAATCCTCAACGTAAATTGGAGTTAGGGTATTTAATAGGGTTATGGTCAGGATTGGGGCTAGTTTTAGGGTTATGATCAGAATTAGGGCTAGGTTTAGGGTCAGTATCAGAATGAAAAAGTTTGGGTTCAGGACATACTGAACCTGATTTTTTTTCACAAGTTTTGTTGACCTGGTATTAGATTTGAGCAACAATTTATGCAATTGAAGAGGAATCCTATTTATCTATTAATTCCCTTGTGTTTCCGGTCCCTCAGATCTGTCCCTTTTACTGTGCTTCCGTCTGACATCTTTTTACCCAACACCACATTAGGGTTAATTATGTGACATTTGACTGGAAGTGATGTTGGAGCGAAAGCAGTGAAGAACCAGAAGATCTGGGGAATAGGTAATTTCACACTTTCAAATACAGTGAAAAAAAAAAAAAAAACTCAATCCAATCTATGGTTAAAGGAGTTTTCCCACCACAATGTTTCACTAAGCTTTCATTCATGCATCCTGTCCCTTCCTGGTTAGGCTGTGCATGGTTCTATGGCAGTGTTTGGCATATTAGCACCGTACACAAAGGTCTGCTAATGACTCCGACATGAGAGCAGGAGATGTTTATCTACTGTCCAGAGTAGCTTCAGAAACAAAATTAATTAGTCGCCTTTGTTTGTTACATTGCATAACACTTAAGTCCTCAAGATGCCAACTCTTCTGTGTGCCGACCTGTCTAATGACATATTTCCTGCTATCAGAGAAACAGCAGGTAGAGCAGGTCAGTAACCTAAAGAAACCTGAATGCACTTTGAGGTGAAAACTTCACTTTTTATCTCCTCAACAAAGAAAAATAAACAAAGCAATATATTTGGAAAATGTCTTCATTTGTCCCTACATGTTGAAAGCTAATCTTTGCATAGAGACAACCGTTTTAAATTTTTGGTAAGGATTAAGGCTAGTTTTAGGGTTATGATCAGAATTAGGGCCAGGTTTAGGGTCAGTATCAGAATGAAAAAGTTTCTGGACTTTCTGAACCTGCAATTTTCGCAAATCTAGTTGAACCGGTATCATATCCAACAAGGACAGATTTGAGCAACACTTTATGCAATGGAAGAGGAACCTTCTTGTCTCCTGGGTATCACCTAATTCCATGGAAGCTTGGTACACCATTCAAGCTTATCACAGATTTTAAGAGATTGTCTATGCTAGAAAATCCCTTTTCATTCCTCTTATTAGGGGATTTGAAGGTAAGAGAAGGAGGTCACTAGATTCAGAACCCCTGACCCCACTACACAGACAGACCGTGTAGAAACTTCCATTTAGATAGTCCACTGATTGTCCAATGTCTTATGTTGTTTATCAAGGTGTGCATAGTGACCACTTTTTCATTTTATAATAGCTGCACAGTGAAATTCCCAAGGTGGGAGGAACATCTGACTAAAAAAATATTGGTCATGTATTACTTACCTAAAGCATGTTTAAAAAAAAAAAAAAAAAAAAAAAAAAAAAAAAATCTGCAAGGTTACAAGGATGTCACAACAGCTGAAACGTCTGCAATGACCTAAGAAAGAACTCACAAGATACAGATGTGTCCTGTCATGCATTTTCTCTTGTCTTGACATACTGTATACCAATGTGATGAGCAGCCCTGTAAAAAATAGGATTTTGCATTACTCTGTCAGGAGGTGTTAATGCTCTGTTTCTATATGTATTCCCCATTGACTGTGATGGAAATTGAAGGTTTTGCTAGAATGTAGCAATCATGTATTGCTGTCATAGCATCTGACATATGTATTCTCAGCGTCACGACCTCAGTAAGACCTCACAAGATACAGATGTGTCCTTTTTTTACCCTTTCTTTTGACTTGACATATCCCATTGTGAGGATCAGCCTTAAAAAAAAACAAACAAACATGACTTTTCAATGCTCTGTTGGGAATGGTTTATGATGTATGAGTCCAGGTATGGCCCCCAGTGCTTGTGATGGAAATTGCAGCCTGTTGAGGGTTTTGATAGAATGTTGCAATAATGCATTGAATTTGTATCATAAAAAGATTGAATTCTTGATGGAATTGGCAGAAAGGTGAGGCTAAGTGTACACAACATAGAACAAAAAAATCATCAAAAACCAAAACCGCTTTGAACCTGAATATTTTGTCAGTTTTCTGGGTTTCCAACAAGTTTTTGGGGTGTTTTTAGTTGAGGTTTTTGGTCTGTTTTTTTGGGACAATTGTGGTCAATTTTTAATGTATACAAAATTCATATATCTTGCTTTAACACCTAGGCAGGTTTTCAGCAGAATCGTCCAAAAAACATAGAAAAACCATCCAAAAACCATGAATCTTCAGACAGCTGTTTCGGGATATTTGTCCCTCATTAGTGCAGAGCGATACTGGCTGGCTGTGTGGGAGGCAATGAGTGCAGATGAGAGATACTGGCTTTGCTAAATATTCCTTCCGCTTTCTCAAGACCCAAAAGCGAGTTAAGGATATTTTACATCCAATAGAGGGCGCTGGAGCTTCTCATCTCCTTTCTCATAATGCCTTGTGATATGCAGATGCTTAGTAGAGAGCAAAAAGGCAATTCAAACTCTACACACCATTTGGTGCTCTCCTCACCTCTAGGAGAGATGTTCCCCTTTCTGAGCCACTCATTGCCTCCCACACAGCCAGTCAGTATCGCTCTGCTCTGCACTGATGAGGGACAAACATCCCGAAACAGCTGTCTGCAGATGAGAGATACTGGCTTGGCTAAATATCCCTTTTGCTTTCTCAAGACCCAGTGGGTCAAAAGCGAATTGAAGATTTGTTACATCCAATAGAGGGCGCTTGAGCTTCTCAGCTCCTTTCCCATATTGCCTTGTGATATGCAGATTCTTAGTAGAGGGCAAAAAGGCTATTCAAAACTCTACACGCCATTTGGTGATCTCCTCACCTCAAGGAGCGATGTTCCCCTTTCTGAGCCACTGATTGCCTCCCACAAAGCCAGCCGGTATCACTCTCCTCACCTCAAGGAGAGATGTTCCCCTTTCTGAGCCACTCATTGCCTCCCACAAAGCCAGCCGGTATCACTCTCCTCACCTCAAGGAGAGATGTTCCCCTTTCTGAGCCACTCATTGCCTCCCACAAAGCCAGCCGGTATCACTCTCTTCACCTCAAGGAGAGATGTTCCCCTTTCTGAGCCACTCATTGCCTCCCACAAAGCAGCGTATCACTCTCCTCACCTCAAGGAGAGATTTTCCCCTTTCTGAGCCACTCATTGCCTCCCACCCAACCAGCCAGTATCACTCTCCTCACCTCAAGGAGAGATGTTCCCCTTTCTGAGCCACTCATTGCCTCCCACAAAGCCAGCCAGTATCACTCTCCTCACCTCAAGGTGAGATGTTCCCCTTTCTGAGGCACCCATTGGCTTCCACCCAGCCATCCAGTATCCCTCTCCTCACCTCAAGGAGAGATGTTCCCCTTTCTGAGCCACTCATTGCCTCCCACAAGCCAGCCGGTATCACTCTCCTCACCTCAAGGAGAGATGTTCCCCTTTCTGAGCCACTCATTGCCTCCACAAAGCCAGCCGTATCACTCTCCCAACCAAGGAGAGATGTTCCCTTTCTGAGCCACTCCATTGCTCCCACAAAGCAGCAGGTATCTTCTCCTCACCTCAAGGAGAGGTGTTCCCCTTTCTAGCCACTCATTGCTCACAAAGCCACCGTATCACTTCCTCCTAAGGAGATTTCCCCTTTTGCCCCTCATGCCTTACCAGCACCGAATCACTCTCCCCCTCAGGATGTTCCCTTTGACCCATTCTCCTACCCAACAGCAGTTCACTCTCCTCACCTCAAGAGATGTTCCCTATCTATGAAATGTAGGGAAAA
This sequence comes from Phyllomedusa bahiana, assembly GCA_025379985.1. Classification (NCBI taxonomy): domain Eukaryota; kingdom Metazoa; phylum Chordata; class Amphibia; order Anura; family Hylidae; genus Phyllomedusa; species Phyllomedusa bahiana. The sequence continues at coordinate 74,859 of JAODAL010006689.1, forward strand.
CCCTTAACTCCTGCCAACTTCATTTAGAAGCATAGCCGATGTAATGCCAGCAAGCAGAGATCTTGAAATGGGTGAGGGATCCATAGCTAAAGTATATGAGGAAGTTGTAGAACTTTCTATTATGGCACAATTCTACTTTGTTTACATAACACTAGAACGTCCCTTGAAGCCCCTCCAGCCGGAGTCACATGGCTGCGGGCATGGCGTGCCGTATGTTCCAATATTCGGATGACATCATCCCTCGCTCTTTCTGTCAATAAAAAGAAAGCGCGCTCAGATTGAAGGTACGTGATTAGCGCGGTGCACCAGCTGTGCCGAACAAGAAAACTGTTTTCTAGTTCATACTAAGCACCCCTGAACTTTGGAACAAAATGCAAAGAAATATTCTGTTAATTGGCCCCATGAGGCATTATACAGTGTTTTGACTTGACGGAGATTGTTTAAACTGCCTTTTATGAATAGCGCGAGGCTTTTGTGTTCCTCCACGAGGAAGCAGGAGTGCGCGCGAGCGTTTAGAAAGCAAAGCAGAGAATAGGCGGCATGAGGAGAGCCCCGCTATAGAAAGAGAGACGCACGCTGGATTTCTTTTATTTACCAGCCCCACTGGCCTAATTGTTCATTTTCCCCGCTCTGAATAGATCATAATTGAGAGCATACGGAAGGTTCCAGGTCAGAGTCGAGATTTTTTTCCTTTTTTTTTTTTGTGTCGAGCTCTATTTGTTTATTTCTGCAAAATTGCCAACATTTTACTGCATTAAAATAATTGCCGAGCTATTTCATGTCATAAGTCTCCAGCAGGTTCGGAGCGAAGCTTGCTACCTTGTATTATGCCGTGATGTGCGGGAGGACTGGACGCGGAAAAGGAGCAGGCAGGGCTGGACATTGCAGCTGAGGGGGATTGGAGTCAAAGGGGAAAGAAGTGCTACTGCTGCTGAGCCACTGGACAGCACTGAGCATAGAGGGTGCATCAGCCAATATACAGGGTTTATTATATGTCACTACTGAATGCGGCACCATTAGTCGTGCTGGACAGGACTGGCTATAGAGGTGCATCACTAGTCATATATGGTTCATTATATGTTCCTACTGACACCACTGGCTCTGCTGGACAGGACTGGCTATAGTGGTGCATCACTAGTCATATATGGTTCATTATATGTTCCTACTGACACCACTGGCCCTGCTGGACAGGACTGGCCATAGAGGTGCATCACTAGTCATATATGGTTCATTATATGTTCCTACTGACACCACTGGCTCTGCTGGACAGGACTGGTCATAGATGTTCATCACTAGTCATACATGGTTCATTATATGTTCCTACTGACACCACTGGCTCTGCTGGACTGGCCAAGAGGTGCATCAACAGTCATATATGGTTTGTTCATTATATGTTCCTACTGACAACACTGGCTCAACTGGACAGGACTGGCCATAATGGTGCTTCACTAGTCATATATGGTTCATTATATGTTCCTGCTGACACCACTGGCTCTGCTGGACAGGACTGGTCATAGGGGGTGAGTCACCTGGCGTATATGGTTCATTATATGTTCCTACTGACAACACTGGCTCAACTGGACAGGACTGGTCATAATGGTGCTTCACTAGTCATATATGAGTAATTATATGTTTACTACTGATACCACTAGCTCTGCTGGACAGGACTGGCCATAGGGGGTGAGTCACCTGGCGTATATGGTTCATCATATGTTCCTACTGACAACATGGTCAAATGGAACCGGAATGGCCATAATTGGTGCTTTCACTAGTATTTTTGGGTAATTATATGTTCCTGACTGATACACTAGCTTGTGGACCAGAGAATCATGGCCATAGGGGGTGAGTCACCTGGCATATTTGGTTCATTATATGTTCCTGCTGACACCACTGGCTCTGCTGGACAGGACGGGTCATAGAGGTGCATCACCTGGCATATATGTATATATTTTACTAATGAATATGGCTCCACTGGCTCTGATGAACAGAACTGACCATAAGGGGTGAGTCACCCAACATATATGCTTCAATATATGTCACAATTGAATGTGGCACCACTGGCCCTGATGGACAGGATGGACCATAGTGAGTGGATCACCCAGCATACATGGTTATGTGTCACTACTGAATGTGGCACCACTGGCCCTACTAGACAGGACTGGCCATAGGGGGTGTATCACCTGCCAAGAATGGTCACTGCTAATTGTGGCTGCCATTGGCCGGGATGGAAAGGATTGGGCTTAAGGGGTGCATCACCCGTCAAAAATGGTCACTACTGATTGTGAGTGCCATTGTCCCTGCTGGACAGGACTGGCCATAGGGGGTGAATAACCCATAATAAATGCTTTACCACTTGCCAATATTGAATGTAGCACCACTGGTAACTATGGAAAGGACTGATCTAAGGGATCTATTATCTGGGATAAGTGGTTTATCATGTCACTCCTCATTGTGGGTGCCACAATGGTCAGAGATTTGGATCTTGATCCATTTTTTGATTGTATTATATGGTGTTATATAGTGCTGTTATTTGGACACTCTATGATATGATATTTTGGGCACTGTATGAATATTATTTTGGCTCTGTTTGCTAACGGTATTTGTATACTGTATGATTAAACAATATGTCACATCAGGTTATACCAGCATGCTCCATATCACTATATACAGGAGTTCCCCAGGTTATTCCAGTGATAGCATGCTCCTTACCACTATATACAGGCGGTTCCCCAGGTTATACATGCTTGCTCCCATACTCCACTATATACAGGGGGATCCCAGGTTATACGGCATGCTCCATATCACTTTACACAGGAGATCACCTGGTTATACCGGCATCGATCACATATCACTTTATACAGGAGATCCCCAGGTTATATCCACATCGCTCCAATTATTACTATATACAGGGGATCCCCAGGTATACCGGCATGCTTCATATCACCTATACACAGGAGAATCCAAGGTTATACCGGCATGCTCATATCACTATATACAGGAGGTTCAACTGGTTTTACCATAGCATGCTCCATATCACTATATTAAGGTGATACCAAGGTTATACAGCTTTTGCTCCATATGAAAATATACAGGGGATCCCCAGGATGTATTACCGGCATGCTCCATATCTCTATACACAGGAGATCCCAGGTATACCGGCTATGCTCATATCTCTATATACAGGGAGATCCCAGGTTATACACAGCATGCTCCATATCACTATATACAAGGGAGACCCCAGGTATATACAGCATGCTCTTATCACTATTCACAAGGAGGATCCCAGGTTATTACCAGCTTGCTCCATATCACTTTATACCGGAGATCCCCTGGTTATACCAGCATGATCCATTTCACTATATAACAGGAGATCCCCAGGTTTTACCAGCATGCTCCATATCCACTATATTACAGGAGATCCACGGGTTATACCAGCATACTACTTATCAATTAATACAGGAAGGATCCCAAGGTATATACAGCATGCTAAATATCTCTATATTACAGGAGGATCCCTGGTTATACCAGTTAGACTCCATATCATTATATACAGGAGATCCCAGGTTTTAACAGCATGCTCCATACATATAACAGGAGAAATCCCCAGGTTTATACCTGCTACTCCATTTCACTATATACAGGAGGATCCACAGGTATATACCTGCATGCTCCATATCACATATTCAGGAGTATCCCAAGGTTATTACGGCATGCTACCATATATAATTTATACCAGGAGATGCCTGGTTATACCAGCATCGCTCCATATCACTATATACAGGAGATCCACCTGGTTATACCAGCCATGCTCCATATCACTATTATACAGAAGAATCACCTGGTTGTATACCAGTGCTCCATATTCACTATATACTGGGAGATTACCCAAGGTTATCAGCATGCTACATATCACTATATACAGGAGAATCTACTGGTTACACCAGCCTTGCTCAATATCACAGTATAAGGAGATCCCCAGGTTATAACCAGGGCATGCTCCATATCAATGTATACAGGAGATTCCCCAGGTTATACAGCATGCTCATATATCAATAGATACAGGAGTGGCCAAAGGTTTTTCCTGAATGATTCCCATATCACTATATATACAGGAGATACCCAGGTTATACCCAGCATGGCTCCATATCACTATATAAAGGAGATCCCCAGGTTATACCAGCATGCTCCATATCACTGTATATACAGGAGATCCCCAGGTTATACAGCATGCTCCATATCACTATTACAGGAGCTGGCCAGGTTTATACAGCATGCTACATATCACTATATTAAGGCCAGCCCAGGTTATTCCAGCATTGCTCCATTATCACTATATACAGGAGAGGGCCCCAGGTTATACCAGCATGACTACATATCCACTATATACAGGAGATAACCGTTTTGAAGCTGTTGAGGGCAATGGCGTACAATATTGGATGGCTCCTCTGCTTATGTCGTTATGTCTACTTATTTCCACTTGGTTGTACATGTGCCGGCCCACTGTACCCCATTGTTGTTCCTTTGTGTTAGGAAGACAATCATTCCTCATGCATTATTCACTTTGATGCGGCTTCTCATTAATGCTCAGATTGTCGGGATGTCACTCTGCATATTCACCAGAAAGAGCAACAGTTCTTAAACATAATTTGTCATTTTCATTACAAAAGGGGCTGCAAATAGTTTGATCACTCAGGAAGCAAACAAAAGGCAAAGCAACCGCACAAAGGAATGAATATGCATGTGCCCACAATGAGAGGCAGTGCAGAGAGCAGGCGTGCAGCACAGAGTGAGCCTCCAGCAGCCTGACAAGGGGTGTGCAAGCAACTTACTCCGGGATAGGAACACGTGGGACCAAATCCACTCTTGAGACGGAGCCTTGGTCATTGGGCTATTGAGTTACATCCTATATTATCCTCCAGAGCTGCACTCACTATTCTGCTGGTGCAGTCACTGTGTGTAATATACATTTACTTATCCTGGACGGATCCATGCCGTTACATCTGTAGTTTAATCAAGAGCTGCTCCTCACTATTCTGATGGTGCAGTCACTGTGTTATTTACTTTACTTATTCCTGTATATACTGTGTTACATCCTGTTTTATTACTCACGGAGCTGGCTCTCACTATTTGCTGGTGCAGTCACTGTACTACATTACATATCTGTTACTGATCCTGAGTTAAATCCTGTATTTTACTCCTGAGTCTGCCACTCAACTATTCTGCTGGTGCAGTCAATGTTGTACATACTATTACTTATCCTGTTATGATACTGTGTTACAATCCTATATGTTTCACTACAGTGATGCACTCACTCATTCTGCTGCTGCAGTCACTGTACATTTCATTACTTTTCTGTACTGATCCGGAGTTACATCCTATATTATCTCCAGAGCTGCACTCACTATTCTGCTGGTGCAGTTCACTGTGTACATACATTATTATCCTGTACTGATCATGTGTTATATCCATGTATTTTACTCAGATCTGCATATCACTATTCGGAGGGTGCTGGTCACTGTACTTACATTATTATTTGTACTGATCCTGAGTTACATCCAGTATTATATCCAGGGCTGCTCTCACTTATTCTCTGGTGCCAGTCACTGTTACATACATTACTTATCCTGTACTGATCCTGAGTTTACACCTAATATTATCTCCTGAAGCTGCACTACACTATTCTGCTGGTGTAGTCATGTACATACCTTACTTATCTGTACTGATCCGGAGTTAATCCTGTATTATCCTCCAGAGGCTGCACTCAATATTCTGATGGTGCAGTCACTGTACATAAATTACTTATTCTGTACTGATCCTGGTTTACATCTGTATTTTACTCAGTGCTGCACTCACTTTTCTGCTGGTGCAGTACTGTGTACATACATTACTTATCCTGTTCTGATCATGATGTTACCATCTTGTATTATACTCCAAGAGCTGCACTCACTATTTCTGCTTGCTGGCAGTAACTCTGTACATAATTACGTATCTGCTTACTGATCCTGAGTTACATTCTGTATTTTACTCCGAGCCTGCACTCACGATTTGCTGGTGCTAGTCTACTGTGTACATACATACTTATCCTGTAACTGATCCTGAGTTAAATCCTGTGTTTTTACTCCAGAGCTGCGCATCTACTATTCTGGGTGCGTGCAGTAACTGTGTACATACATTACTTATCCTGTACTGGTCCGAGTTACATCTGTATTTACTCCAGAGCTGCACTCTTATTCTGCTGGTGCAGTCACTGTACATACATTACTTATCTGTTCTGTATCCTGGTTACATCTGTATTATTTACTCTGAGCTGCGCTCATCTATTCTGCTGGGTGCCGTCACTGTGTACATAACATAACTTATACTGTACTGATCCTGAGTTACATCCTGTATTATCCTCCAGAGCTGCAATCCTATTCTGCCTGTTGCGTCGGTGCGGCAGTCACTGTGTTGTAGCTGTGAGCTTACATAATTATCCTGCCATGATCCTGAGTTCTATCCTGTATCTATATCCAGCATGTTGCACTCACTATTCTGGCTGGTGCAGTCACTGTGTAATACTTTAAATAATCTGTACTGATCCTGATTTAAATCCTGTATTATCCTCAAGAGCTGCACTCACTAATCTGCTGGTGCAGTCACTGTACATTACATTACTTATTACTGTACTGATACATGAAGTTACATCCTGTATTATACTCCAGAGCTGCACTCACTATTCTGCTGTGGTGCAGTAACTGTGTACATTACTTTACTTATCCTGTTTACATGATCCTGAGTTAACATCTGTTTTTTAATCACAGAGCTATGCTGCACTCAACTTTTGCTGGTGACAGGCACTGTACTACATTATATCATGTAATGATCTTGTGTTACCTTTGTATTACATCAGAGCTGCAATCACTACTATGCTGGTGCGGAGTAATGTTACAGACATTACATATCCTTGTTCTGATCCTGAGTAATCATGTATTATACTCCAGAGCTGCACTCCACTTTTTCGCTCGGTGCAGTACACTGTGTACATACATCTACTTTATCCTGTACTGATCCTGAGTTAAATCCTGTATTTTAACTCCAGAGCTGCACTCTCTATTCTGCTGGGTGCAGTCACTGTACAACATTACTTATCCTGACTGATCTTGAGTTACATCCTGTATCTATCCTCCCAGAGCTGCACTCACTACTCTGCTGGTGAGTCACTGTACATACATTACTTATACCTGTACTGATCCTGAGTTACTCCTGTATTATACTCCTGAGCTTGCACTCACTATTCAGTTGGTTTAGTCACTGTGTAGCATACATTAATTATCTGTAATGATCCTGAGTTACATCCTGAATTATCCTCCAGAGCGGCCTCCTTACTCTGCTGGTTGCAGTCACATGTACATTACAGTACTTATAATGTGTAATGATCACTGAGTTTACATCCTGTTTTTATCCTACAGAGCTGCCTCATACTCTGATGGTTGCTGTTGCAGTCCACGTGTTACATACATTACTTATCCATGTACTGATCCTGTGTTACATTCCTGTATTTTACTCCAGAGCTGCACCTCATCTATTCTGCTGGTTGTTGCAGTAACTGTTGTAACATATCATTTCTTTATCATGTTATGATTCCATGAGTGTGCATCCTTACTGTATTATCCCTCTGAAGCTGCGCTCACTAATTCTGCTGGTTTGACAGTCACTGTAACTGTACATACATTACTATTCATTACTGATCCAGAGTAATCCCTGTATTCCTGTTTTATATAATGAGCTTGCTCACTCCACTTATTCTGCTGATATGCAAGTATGTTCACTGTGTAAATACATTACTTACGTGTTGTACTAGATCCTGAGTTACAGCACTGTTTTATTCCACTCAGAGCTGACTATCGTTTATGCGGGGTTGCAATGTCTCTGTGTTTGTACATAACATTATATTTACTTATCATGCACTTCTTGGATCAGATTATAATCTGTATTTATACTACAGAGTTCAGAGTTGCAGACTATATTCTGTGGTGTATGTATTTTATCCAGAGTTGCATATCTCTATTCTGATGGTTTGCGCAGGGCTCTGTGTTTGTTCGTGTTTATACATACATTATCTTTTCCTGTACCTGATCCTGAGTTTCTCCTGTTTATTATACTCCTGTGTGCTTTGCACTCTCTACTTGCTGGGTTTGCTCGTCTATGTGTACTTACATTACTTATCCTGTACTTGATCCTTATGAGTTACATCCTGTTGTATTCTCCAGAGCTGCACTCACTATTTCTTGCTGGTGCAAAGTCAGTCACTGTGTACTTTACAATTTACTTATCCTGACTGATCCTGTGTTACATGCCGTTTTATACTCCAGTCGATGCACTCACTTTTTCTGCTGGTGCAGTGCAGTCACTGTTTCTTACATTAATTTTCATGTACTGATCTTGAGTTACTTACAATGTATTATCCTCTGCTGCTGAGATGCTAATCTCTCTTCTGCTTGGTGGGCATGGCACTGATCTGTACTTAAGTGTCTTATACCTTTAATAGATCCTGAGTTACATCCTGTATTATACTACAGACAGAGCTGAGCTGCACTAACTATTTGCTGGTGCTGTTACTGTAGTACATTCATTACTTATCCTGTTTATATCCTGGAGTTACATAATGTATTATACTTCCAGAGCTCGACACTCCACTATTTGCTGGTGCGAGTCACCACTGTACATACTTTACTTATATGTTATGTAATGATCCTTGATGTTACATCCTTATATTATCCATCCTGAGCTGCACTAACTATCTGCTTGGTTTGCACAGTCACCCTGACATACTTTACTTTTCCATGTACTGAATCTGTGGTTTCCTTAATGTATTTATTAATCCAGAGCTGCACTCACTATTTCAAGGCTGGTGCCAGTCCAAATTGTGTTGTTCTCATACATTACTATCCTGTACTGATCCTGCGTTACATCCTAGGATTATACTCCAGACTGCAAACTCAATATTATGCTGGTTTTGCAAGTCAACTGTTCATACATTACTTATCCTTGTACTGATTCTTGAGTTTAAATCCTGTATGATCCTCCAGAGCTGCAACCAAACTACTCTGCTGGTTATGCAGTCACTTCATGGAGCTCGTTCATACATTTACATTATCCTGTACTGATCCTGAGTGACATCATGGTATTATCCTCACAGAGACTGCACTCAATTACTATGCTGCGTGTGCTGGGTCATCTGCAGAGTCAATGTACATACATTACTTAAGCCTGTAACTGATACATGAGATTACATACTGTTATTATATCTACAGAGCTGCACTAACTATTCTGCTGGTTGCAGTCACTGTGTTGTACATTAATTACTTTCCTGTAACTGATCATTGGTTACATCTGTTTATTATCCTCCAGAGCTGCGCTGCTCACTATTCTGCTGGTGCATTTGCGTCACTGGTTGTAAATAACTTTAATTATCCTGTACTGTTCAGAGTTACATCCTGTATTATACTCAGTGCTGCATCACTATTCTGTGGGTGCTGAGTAACTGTGGTTTTTAAATTAAAAATGTTACATACATGAACTGTGTACATACATTACATTACTTATCCTGTTACTTGATCCTGAGTTAACTCCACTGTATTATCCTCCAGAGCTGCACTCACTATTCTGCTGGTGCCAATGCATAGGTCATCTGTTCATTCGTTTACTTTTCCTGTACTGATACTGAGTTAAATCCTGTTATTATTCTCCGAGCTTGCACTCACTATCCTGCCTGGTTGCAGTCAACTGGTACTATTACATTACTTATCCTGTTGTATGATCCTGGGAGTTACATTCCTGTATTTACTGCGAGCTTGCAGCTCACTATTCTGAGGTGCAGTAGTCACTTGTACATAACTTTACATTCCTTAATCCTGTACTGATCATGTGTTTAACATCCATGTTATTATCTCACAGAGCTGCACTCCAATATTTGATGGTGCAGTTCACTGTGTACATACATTACTTATCCTGTAATTGATCCTCAGTTACATCTGTATTATCCTCCAGAGCTGCACTCACTTTTCTGATGGTTTGCAGTCACTGTACATACATTACTTATCCTGTACTGATCCTGAGTGACATCCTGTATTATACTCCAGAGCTGCACTCTCTATTCTGCATCAATGGGATTGAACAGTGGTTGGAGTTTCCCATATTCTGAGATGTCAAGTGGCCCGAGGTGGAGCATTCTGCACAGTCCTCAGTCCTTGCTGTTCTGGTGGACCGTGTTGCTTGTTTCAATCTATTACACTCCGGCAAGCAGGTCTTTAGCCGGATTTCGGTGATGTGTTGGATTAAACACATTTCTCAGGCAGATCTGGTGTTTACAGAGTTGGAAGAAATATTCTGAGTGCTGAATTGAACTTCATTCCTCATCTTCACAGACAAAATGGAGCAAACATTTAAATGTTCGTTAAAATGCAAAGTCAAGAACAAGGCGGACCCCAGGGAAATATCTCTCTGTTGTATCCCAATCAAAAGTGCGCTGGCAGATTATAATTCAATGCACCACCTCCGCCAGACTCTCTACGACCGTTTTCGGGCTGACGCGTATTTATGAAAAAAGATACTCTCTAATATCTGCTTTGATTGAAACTTAACAAAGGACCTCCTGGGTGCCGCTCCTCGGCTTCCTTGTACCCCGAGGCTACCCGTGTAAGAGACACATGCAGTAAGCAAAAGTGTCACTGTGATGCCACTCACCTGAGGGGCCAAATCACTCAGCAGCATTCATTCATCCACTGATTGCTTCCTTCCTTCATTCATTTATTCCTTCTTTACTCATTTTATTCCTTCCTTCCTTCTGTCACTGGGATGCCACTTACCTGAGAGGGTAAAACACTCAGCAGTAAATGGGCAGACACTGCAGTAGGGTTTTTTCATTTCTTTCTTTCTTTATTTCTTTCTTTCTTTCTTTCTTTCTTTCTTTCTTTCTTTCTTCCTTCTTTCCTTCCTTCCTTTCTTTCTTTCTTTCTTTCTTTTTTCTTTCTTTCTTTCTTTCTTCACTTACTTCCTTCTTTACGGTTTTTCTTTCCCTTTCCTTCCATTCTTTGTTGTTTGTCTTTCCTTTCTTCATGCCTTCCTCCTTTATTACCTTCCATTACCTTTTTTCCTTCCTTCCTTCCTTCCTTGCTCCCTTCCTCTTTCTTTCCCTTTCTGCCTTCCTTTCTTCCATTGTGCCTTCCTTCTATTACCTCCCTTCCTTCCTTCCACTTTCTTTTCCTTCCTGCCTTCCCTCCTTCCATTACCTTCCTTCCTTCCTTCATTCCTTCCTCTTTCTTTTCCTTCCTGCCTTCCCTCCTTCCATTACGTTCTTTCTTTCTTTCTTTCTTTCTTTCTTTCTTTCTTTCTTTCTCTTTCTTTCTTTCTTTCTTTCTTTCTTCCTTCCTTCCTTCCTTCCTTCCTTCCTTCCTTCCTTCCTTCCTTCCTTTCTTTCTTTCTTTCTTTCTTTCTTTCTTTCTTTCTTTCTTTCTTTCTTTCTTTCTTTCTTTCCTTCCTTCCTTCCTTTCCTTCTTCCCTTCCTTTCTTTCCTTTCTTTTTTCTTTCTTTCTCTCTCTTCTTTCTTTCTTTATTTTCTTTCTTTCTTTCTTTCTTTCTTTCTTTCTTTCTTTCTTCCTATCTACCTTCCTTCCTATCTTCCTTACTTCAACCTTCTTTTCCTTCCCGCCTTCCTTCCATTACGGTCTTCCTTTCCTCTTCTTTCCTTTACAATTTTCATTGTTTCACCATTTTCATTCATTCACTTGTTTACACAGCTTTTAATTATTTATTTCTCTATCCTTTTATGTTCTTGAATTCACTTTCTTTCAATTGTTCTTTCAATCTGTTGTTTTGTTTATGACTTGTTTTATTCCAGCACAAGTTTTCATTATTCATGAATGTGCCCCTTACTTCTCACATTTATTATGTGATTGATTCTGCAAAAAATACCCTTTAGGATATATTAGGTGTATCCTTTGAATTTTGGGGATTTCTCTTTATTCATTCACTTTGTAATTTGTTCATTCTGTTTTCTAATTCAAAATTTTATTGATTTTGCCCAAACTTTAATTTATTGCAGAACCCTTTTAATATTGGTTTGTGTCGCTTCATTCACTTCTTTTCTTGTTCATTAATTCAGTTTTATTATTCGCTATTTAAAGGGGTTTTTCCACAATCTCATTTCATCCCTTGTGCATCCAGCTCTTCAGCTCTGTGTGCTCATAAGGGGGCGTGTGTTGATTTGTATTGAATTGCATTTATGTGACCAAGCTAGGATAACATCACCGCCTTTCCTCCTCTGTAGTCAAAGAAAGGTCGGTTTATGTATAGAGCTGTAAGTAGCTACACTGTAGCTCAGAAAGTAAAAATTTTTGCTTTACGAACAAGGGTCCTTGGTCCATATCCCTGCAGGGAACTTATCTGTGGATATTTTTTCCTCTTTATCAATGCACAGAACTCATTGAGGCTTCTTTTTTTTATTTGCCACTTTTGCCTTATTTACTAACTAATGATAGTCCAAAGGACGGGAGTAATTGAAACACCAGGGTTTGAAACACTCTGTAGATGCTTGTGAGGAGCCTGAGTGATGTCTGGTATGTTGACCAGGAGTGAGGGAGCTCACAGCCCTGGTTCGTATCCCCTGGAGAGATCTGTAAACAATGGATCAGTTAAGGAGAGCTAAAACAAAATCGGTGCTGAATTTTTGAATAATTAATGAATGGTGAAAATGTTTACTTATTTAATTTTCAAACTTCCCACGTCAATTTTACTTCATGGCAAAACCCCTTTATTATTTTTTTATTATTTACTACTCTATGCTATTATTTTGATGCTGTCTCTTCATTAATTTACTTTTTCAGTTGTTCATTGATCAGTTTTTAGCTCACTCTATTGACTCTGCACAAACCTTTATTATTTACTAGTGTATCCTGTCATTTTTTTAATTATATCTCCGCATTCATTCAGTTTTTCAATCGGCCCTTTCATTCGCTCAATTTTCTGGTTCATTCCTTTATTGATTTTACACAACCTTTTAATTATCACCGTATCTCGTTATTTTTCTTACTTTGTTTTTGTCTTTTATTTAATTCGTCCGTTTATTCATTCAGTTTTCTCGTGAATTCATGTATTGGTTCTGGAAAATTTTTCAAAATGTATTTTTCTTATGATGTCTCTTTATTTGCATGTTCACTTGGTCCTTCATTTACTAGTTCATTTGTGTGTTACATTTGCTTCTTTTATTCAGTTTTATCGGTATTTCACTAGTTCAGTCATTTATTTAACAAAATTGCCTCTTCATTTTTTCCTGTGTGTAATTTTTTTGCATTCCTTTATATCATTCATTTCATTTGTTCACTTATTTGTGTAAAACATATGAATGTTCTGCAATCAGTTAATAATTCATTACTTACTTCATTTCTCTCTTTACACTTTTGTTTATTTAGTCAGGTTTTTCATTCATTCATTCATTCATTCAACTATTTATTCACTGTCTCCATTGAGCATTTCACTGTATACGTTCTCATCTATTCATTTGTATTCTTTATCAACAAGTATTAATTTATATCTGTTTCTGTTGGTTGAGTCAGGTTTTTTTTGTATTAATACATTCATTCATTCCTTCATTCAACTATTTATTCACTGTCTCCATTGAGCAATTCACTGCATACTTTCTCATCTATTATTTTGTATTTTCATTTCTATTCTTTATCATCAAGTATTAATTTCTCTTTTTCTGTTGGTCGAGTCAGGTTTTTATTTTGTATTCATTCATTCATTCATTCATTCACTAAAAAGTTACTCTAGATTAAGAAGAAAATCCGTGGCACACCTTTAGATCCTTTAAGGTGTTTATTAGAGCATTAAACACAGAAGAAAAGGTAGTTACTCTCTCAACAAGAAGATATTCTCCAAAACGAGAAACTTGTAGAACAGTATTTTAGTGAGATATTCCCATGGTCCAGCGTTTCGGCCTATCAACCCTTTATCATTAAAGGGGTTGTCTCACTACATCGGTTCATCTTACCTCAGTCCTGTTTTCATGGTTTCATTTTGAATACAGGGGCGTGTTTACTGGCTTCTACTAGGCTGCAGTAGAAGCCAGGTCTGTAGCTATAGCAACCAGTGCTGGCAGCCTATCAGGAGAGATCAAACAGGTCTGTAGCTATAGCAACCAGTGCTGGCAGCCTATCAGGAGAGATCAAACAGATCTGTAGCTATAGCGACATGAGGAGCTGATGCAGCCCACACAGGACTGGATATCTAGGAATAGGTAGGACACTGTTAATGGACACATATTGTAAAGTGACTTGTTTTTGCAAGATCTTTAACATAAAAATAAATCCTTGTAGTGAGACAACCCCTTTAAGAACCTAGATCAGGAAAGTGATACATGTGGAGCCAGAGAATAACTAAAAAGTTATTCTGTAATTTATCTATTTTCTTTGGTCATAGGTTCCAGCATTTATCTATCCATCTCATCCCTCCACTCTTTCCTGTGCTCTGGGAATGTGCTCATGCATTTATGTATTAAGCTTGTACATTCATTTGCTTGTTGATTCTGCTCATCCTTTCATTATTTATTAATATATCCTTCAATTTTCCTTTCTATGCCTCCTTGTTCACTTGTTTACTCCATTAACTTTTTTACTCACTTTTGTGTGTCGTTATACATTACTTTTAGCATTTTTCTCTTATTCTGTTCATTCATTTGTTCATTTATCAACTTATTCACTCATCCATTTATATTACTCCTATTCTATTTCTAATCTTTTAGGCAGTTTTTTCCGATTATTCATTGACTCATTCGTTTACCTGTTCATCAATTCATTCATTTTTCCATTCAGTCTATTACTCATCGATTTATATGCTCAGTAATCATTTATTAATTTGCTTGTTTCCTTTCTGTTTGTGTTTCTTCTCATTCGAGAATTCATTTATTTGTCCACACAGTCTTCTTTCTCACTGATTCATTCATTTTGTATTCAATGAAATAATTCCTTTGTTCTTTCTTACATTTCTCTTCTTGTTTCTTCTCAGTGATTCATTCATGTGTCTGGTTTTTTTTTGTTAGTTCATTCATTCTCAATCACCTATTTATTTCATTGGTATACATGGCCATTGTTTATTAATTTGTTCAATCTTTCATTCCTCCTATTGTTTCTGCTCATTCAGTAATTCATTCATCTGTTTCTGAATTCATTAATTTAGTCTTCTTACTCCATGATACATAAGATGTATGTACTCTATCATCACATCTTTATTTCTTCATTCTTTCATTCATTTTCTTGTTTTAGCTCTGTGATTCATTAATTTTGCTGGTTTGTACATTCTTTCCTTCTTACTCACTGGTTTATTTAGTATACACTTTCAGCATTTATTCATTTGTTAATTATTTAATTCCTACGTTTGTTTCTTCTCATTCAGCATTTACCCATGTTAGTTCATTCATTTATCCATACAGTTTTCTTTCTCTATAACATAGAATATGTGTGTGTTTTGTTGCCACTTCTTTATGTGTTCATTCTTTCATTCCTCTTCTTATTTCTGCTCAGTGATTCATTTATTTGTTAATTAATTCATTGTTACTTGCTGACTTATTTGATTGACATGTTGTCATCATTTATTAATTTGTTCATTCTTTCATTCCTCTTTTTGTCTCTTTTCATTCTGTGATTTATTCATCTTATGTCAATTCATTCATCTATCCAGTCAGTCTTCTTTCTCAATAATACATACATTCCTACGTTTGTTCCTGCTCATTCAGGCATTCATCCATGTGTGTTAGTTCATTCATTTGTCCATTCAGTCTTCTTGCTCTATGACAAAGAAGATGTGTATGCTTTGTTTCCACTTCTTTATTTGTTCATTCTTTCATTCCTCTTATTGTTTCTGGTCACTGATTCATTTATTTGTGTATTGATTCATTCATTGTTTCTTTATGACTTATTTGATTGGTATATACTATCATCAGTTATTAATTTGTTCATTCTTTCATTCCTCTTTTTCTCTCTTTTCATTCTGTGATTTATTCATCTGTATGTCAATTCATTCATCTGTCCATTCAGTCTTCTTTCTCAATAATACATCCATTCCTACGTTTGTTCCTTCTCATTCAGGCATTCATCCATGTGTGTTAGTTCATTCATTTGTCCATTCAGTCTAATTTCTCTATGAAAAAGATGTGTATGCTTTGTTTCCACTTCTTTATGTGTTCATTCTTTCATTCCTCTCTTTCTTTCTTCTCAGCGATTCGTTTGTTAATTCATTTATTTTCACTCACTGATGTAACTGATTGGCACGTACTGCCATCATATATTATTTTTTCATTCTTTTATTCCTCTTCTTCTCGTTCATTGATTTATTCATCTGTCAGTTCCTTCATTTCCCATTCAGTCATTCTTGCTGATTTATAGGATTTACAAGCTCTATCATCACTTCTATATTTGTTCATTCTTTCATTCTTCTCTTTATCTCTGTTCAGCGATTAATTCATTCTTTTTTTTAATTCATTCATTCTTTTTCACTGATTTATTGCATTGGTATACAGTGATCGTTTATTAGTTTGGATTATCATTGCTCTTGTTTTTGATATTTGTTCATTCATTCATTTTTACTCACTGATTTATTTGATTGGCATGTACTGTAATTTGTTCATTCTTTCTCTCACCTCTTTGTTTCTGCTCATTGATGCATTTATTTATCAGTTTGTTAATTCATTCATTCATTCTTACTCACTGATTTATTGGATTGATATACAGTGATCATTTATTAGTTTATATTGTCATTCCTCTTCTTGTCTTTGCCATTTGTTCGTTCATTCATTCATACATTCATTCATATTTAATCACTGATTTATTTGATTGTCATGTACTGTAATTTGTTCATTCTTTCATTCACCTCTTTGTTTCTGCTCATTGATGCATTTATTCATCAGTTTGTTAATTCATTCATTCTTACTCACTGATTTATTGGATTGATATACAGTGATCATTTATTAGTTTATATTGTCATTCCTCTTCTTGTCTTTGCCATTTGTTCATTCATTAATTGTTACTCAATGATTTATTTGATAGGCATGTACTGTCATGTGTTCATTCTTTCATTCCTCTTCTTCTCTCTTCCTGTTCATTGATTTATTCATCTGTTTGTCAATTCCTTCATTGTCCATTCAGTTTTCTTACTTACTGATTTATAGGATTTACATGCTCTATCATCACTTTTGTAGTTGTTCATTTTTTCATTCCTCTCTTTGTTTCTGCTCAGCGATTCATTCATTCATCAATCTGTTAATTGATTCATTCTTTTTCACTGATTTATTGGATTGGTATACAGTGATCATTTATTAGTTTAGATTGTCATTCCTCCTCTTTTTTTCAGCTATTTGTTCGTTCATTCATTCATACATTGTTACTTACTGAATAATTTGATTGGCAAGTACTGTCATTTGTTCATTCTTTAATTCCTCTCTTTATTTCTGCTCAGTGATTCATTCATTCGTCAATTTGTTAATTCATTCATTCTTACTGTTTTATTGGATTGGTATGTTCTGTCATGTGTTCATTCTTTCATTCCTCTTCTTTTCTCTGCTCATTCAGTAATTTATTCATCTGTCAATTAATTCATCATCCATTCAGTCTTCTTACTCAGTGGTTTCTGACCCTGACTTGTCCCATACCATGGTGCCACGTGTCTTGCTATCACTAGTGAAGAACTCTGCCATGTACATAGTAATAAAATTACATCAGTAGCTAATATAAACTGTACCATAAAATGTAACTTTTAATGAAGGTATATTATAAGAGCAGTCTAAACATCAACATATAAACTGCTCCTCACACAAAAAATAGATAGTACAAAGGTCATACAAAATAAGAAAAGGTTCAAGTAATAGAACTCACCACCTCTGAAGACTTCAAGATGGAGATAAGGCGAGGTCCTCCAAAGGGCTTCAAACGGGGAGTCCAAAAAGATTGCAAATGGTGTCTACAATTGGATACAATATTTCTCTTTCTTACCCTACAAGTCACAAGGCATATGGGAAAGGAGCTGAGAAGCTCAAGCGCCCTCTATTGGATGTAACAAATCCTCAATTTGTTTTTGACCCACTGGAAAGCAAAAGGGATATTTAGCCAAGCCAGCATCACCATCTGTAGACAGCCTTTTCGGGGTGTTTGCCCCTCATCAGTACAGAGCAGAGCGATGCTGGCTTGGCTGAGTGGGAGGCAATGAGTGGCTTAGAAAGGGAAGATCTCTCCTTAGGGAGAGCAACATATAGGCGTGTGGAGATTCGAAATTGTCTTTTGCACTCCACGAAGCATCTGCATATCACAAGGCATTATGGGAAAGGAGCTGAGAAGTTCAAGCACCCTCTATTGGATGTAACAAATCCTCAATTTGCTTTTGAACCACTGGGTCTTTGGAAAGCAAAAGGGGTATTTAGCCAAGCCAGCATCACCCATCTGTAGACAGCCGTTTCGGGGTGTTTGCCCCTCATCAGGCCCCTGCAAGCCCATTAAAGGTAAAGTTATCGCTTAAGGGAGCAAGCACCCCGAGAAGGGCGACCCCATAAAAATGACCCTTGCTTCCCCCGCTTTTCACCCTGTGAGCACATAATAATATTTTGTTATTTATACTGATTTTATAATATACCTACATTAAAAGTGAAGTTTTAGGATAGAATCTATTCAAGCTATTTGTCTTTGGCAGTGATTTGTTCATCTTTACTCGAGTTCCTTTTTAGTTTCATACCTGACAGTGAATTTATAAAATCTACATCAGTCCATGTTTTAAGTCATCGTCATTTTGTAGCCATTTCCGTTGAGTTGAAGCTTTCCCTTCCCTTTTGCTGTACTTTCTGGCTGCAGAATCTTACACTTTATAGTTTAAAAATTCATCTCCACCAAAACGATCCGCTCCCCACCCCCTCCCTCACATTTCACACTGTTTGGTCTTCATTCCTGACAACAGATAATGCGGCAAACTGAGACCAGCTGTTATAGAGCGCTCAGAAACTAGATCAGCGAGCCGCAGAGGGAGCAGGTCTGAGTGTGTCCTGCACCTGCCTCTACAGGTTGACCTGCAGTCCTATGTAAATTCATATTGGACACCAGGAATGTAACAGAACTGCCTGTTTACAGACTTGCCTCAAGGGGCTTTGCAGTATCAGAGCCCATAGCAACAAATCAGAGCTCATAGCAACCAATCAGATCTCATAGCGATGAATCAGAGCCCATAGCGACCAATCAGAGCCCATAACAACCGATCAGAGCTCATAGCAACCAATCAGAACCCATAGCAACCAATCAGAGCCCATAGCAACCAATCAGATCTCATAGCGATGAATCAGAGCCCATAGTCACCAATCAGAGCCCATAGCAACTAATCAGATCTCATAGCGATGAATCAGAGCCCATAGCAACCAATCAGAGCCCATAACAACCGATCAGAGCTCATAGCAACCAATCAGAGTTCATAGCAACGAATCAGAGCCCATAGCAACCAATCAGATCTCATAGCGATGAATCAGAGCCCATAGCGACCAATCAGAGCCCATAACAACCGATCAGAGCTCATAGCAACCAATCAGAGTTCATAGCAACCAATCAGAGCCCAGAGCAACTAATCAATGGTCATAGCAACCAATCAGAGCCCATAGCAACCACTCAGAGCTCATAGCAACCAATCTGAGCTCCCAATCAAAGCCCATATCAAGCAATCAGACCTCAAAGCAACCAATCAGAGCTCATAGCAACCAATCAGAGCTCATAACACCCAATCAGAGTTCATAGCAACCAATCAGAGCTCATAACAACAAATCAGAGCTCGTAGCAACCAATCAGCGCCCATAGCAACCAATTAGAACTCATAGCACCAATCAGAGCTCATAACACCCAATCAGAGCTCATAGCAACCAATCAGAGCCCATAGCCACCAATCAGACCCCATAGCAACCAATCAGAGCTCATAGCACCAATCAAACCCCATAGCAACCAATCAGAGCCCATAGCAACCAATCAGAGCTCATAACAACCAATCAGAGCTCATGGCAACTAATCAGAGCCCATAGTAACTAATCAGAGCTTATAGTAACCAATCAGAGCCAATCAGAGCTCATAGAACAATCAAGCCCAAGAACCATCAGAGCTCATATCAACCAATCAGAGCCCATAGCAACCAATCAGAGCTCATAACAACCAATCAGAGCTCATAGCAACCAATTAGAGATGTGCTTTCATTTCATATACTGTACTGGAAAAATGAAAGTTGAGCTCTGATTGGCTGCTATGGGATGTGATTGGTTGCTATGGTGTCTTACTGGTAGCTATGGGCAACAAAGACAGTCTTACTGCTAGTTTTCTTACATAAGGCCCTCTGTTTCAGACAGAGACTCCTCTAAACTATACCCCCACAACTTCCCAGGAAGAGGGAGCTAAAATGACCATAGGCTTTATGTCTTAGGGACACCGAAAATTCCCTCACAATGCCCATAGACCACCGAAACAAACAACGGGAGGTATCGCCCACAAGAAAGTGAACAAACGATAAATGTAATGATTGGGCCTAGAGGGAAGCTCAGAATAACCACAACCTATATAGAAAATACTGAGTCCAAGAATTTATTAAGAATTTAATTATTTAAACATGATAAATAATAACAATATGTCTATAAAGGATGTGGGTACCACAAAAATATGACCGCAGCTCGGACGCTTTACTGTCAAACAGGAATAGTCATATCAGATATCCACAAATAACCCAGATGGACATGTTGCACATGCACCTACATGATGAATGAGTGAAGCATAGATAATACGGGATGCGGACAGGGTAATAAATAAATGAAATGCATGTGCAAAAAGAAAGAAAGTGCCAGCGCATCAGGACTGTGTCTATATCCCAGGAGGGAATGGATGTTAGGTGCAATGTATGAAAAGGGTTAAAGGTCATAAGTTCATATCATACCAATAATAATTGATGCTTTGGTAAGTCACCATTGCTGGCATTCTGGAATCAACTCCACTGATGGCCCCAAGAATCAGCTCTACCAATGGGCTCCAAGAATCAACTCCACTGGTGGGCCCCAGGAATCAACTCCACTTATGGGTCCCAAGAATCAACTCCATTGATGGCCCCAAGAATCAACTCCACTGATGGCCCCAAGAATCAGCTCTACTGATGGGCCCCAAGAATCAGCTCTACTGATGGCCCCAAGAATCAGCTCTACTAATGGGCTCCAAGAATCAACTCCACTGATGGGCTCCAAGAATCAACTCCACTGGTGGGCCCCAAGAATCAGCTCCACTGATGGCCCCAAGAATCAGCTCTACTAATGGGCTCCAAGAATCAACTCCACTGATGGGCTTCAAGAATCAACTCCACTGGTAGGTCCCAAGAATCAACTCCACTGGTGGCCCCAAGAATCAACTCCACTGGTGGGTCCCAAGAATCTCAGCTCCCACATGCTGGCCCAAGAATCAACATCATCTGTGGCCCAAGAATCAACTCCACTGGTGGGCCCCAAACATCAACTCCACTGGTGGGCCCCAAGAATCAACTCCACTGGTGGGCCCCAAACATCAACTCCACTGGTGGGACCTAGGAATCAACTCCACTAGTTGGCCCTAAACATCAACTCCACTGATGGACGCAAGAATCAACTCTACTGGTGGGTCCCAAGAATCAACTCCACTGCTGGGCCCCAAACATCAACTCCACTGGTGGGCCCGAAGAATAAACTCCACTGGTGAACCCCAAGTATCATCTCCACTGGTGGACCCCAAGAATCATCTCCACTGGTGGGCCCCTAGAATCACCTCCACTGATGGGCACCAGGAATCTACCCCACTGGAGGGCCCCAAACATCAACACCCCTGGTGGCCCCAGGAATCAACTCCACTGGTTGGCCCCAAACATCAACTCCACTGGTGGGCCCCAAGAATCAACTGCACATTTTACTAATCCGTCGGGATCGCCTGAGTCATATCCCCCACCCATCAGACACTGATGACATATCCAAAGGATTGGTCAATAACCTTAAACAGAAAACCCTAATGTGCAGTTGATCAATTTTGGTGGTATTTTCTGAATATCTACAATTGTACAGAAAATGTTCTGCTTCTACTCAGGTTCACCACCGCTTAACAGAGAGGGAGGAATAGGGAGTAAATAGGGTGCAGTTGATCAAATTTTGGTGGTATTTGAATATTACAACTTGTAAAAATGTTTCTTTACTCGGGTCACCACCGAAAATTACAGAGTTCGCTGTGTCAAATGATTTCAAGGCTTTTTGCTTGCGGAGGAAAATATAAGTGAGGATAACATGCAGATATTATATATATATACTCTGCATGGACGCAAGGTCATAGGGGCGGCACCAATGGACAGTGGCATAAAAGGAGCCGCGTTCTGGAGAAATCCTCGCTATGGAAGCAGCGGAGGTTAAAGGGGCAGCACACCCATAAGCACAGGGCAGTCTTGTAGTCTATGCAGGTTACGGTATGTCACAGGGCGTATCGCTGCGCGCACAGGTACGTGTTCGTTAGCGCTGTTGAAAGTACGCCCTTGTAAGAGCATATGTTTCACGTACAATGGGCCTACACATCTCTATTTCTTGTCACGTAAGCGCATGAAAGAAGTGATAGGTCGCTTCTCGTTACGGTTGTACAGTATAGAAATCCGGTCGTAGATTCATCATTGTCCGATGATTTTTCACAGGAATCAATGACTTGAATCGCAAATGCACCGTGTGAACATAGCCTTACAGGGGAAAATGCAACTTATGTGAACGACACAGAAGTGCTTACCGTAGGGTCAGACACGGAGGGCGACGGTCAAGGTGAAAAGGAGCAGAAGTCACAATCCCCATTGATAATGAAATAATCACCGGGTGCATCTAAAACTATCCCAGGTGATACTGTCTGGTGAACCCTGTATCTAAGCTCCTGTATCGCCTTATCTATATGCAATTATAATACCAGCAACCGCCCCCCTCATGCATAGAAGGCTGTGTGTTGTTGTCTTATCAGTATTTCTGAATTTGTGCAATCTCCCCGTGTATTATACTGTGGCTTTCCTGCATGCTGTGTGAACAGGTATCAATTTAATGTGCAGTTTAAGGCTATGTTCACACGGCTTATTTGCGGGGCATAATTACGCCCCGCAATTACGCCGTGTGGCCGGGGGCGGGGCGGAGCGGGGGCTGATGGGGGGGGCCGGCACCTTGCCGGCCCATAGACTTGTATTACCAGCGTCGCGTATACGCCGCTAGTAATTCACATGTCACTTATCTACCCGCCCGCCGAGCAGGGAGAGGAGACGTAATCCATAGTTCTCTATGAGAACTGTGGATTACCGTAATGACTGGGACGGTTTTCCAGTCGTAATTCGCGCACTACGGCGCGTAATTACGGACCAAAATACGTCCCATTTTAAGCCGTGTGAACATGGCCTACGGCCTGGTTCACATGGCTCATTGCCGGCATAATTGCGGGGACGGATTTCTCCCGGCGATTACGCCGGCAGTGTGCAGCGGGGCGGGGCCCCGGCCACATAGACTGTCATTATCCACGGTGCGTACGCGCCGTAAATAATTCACATGTCAATTATCTCCCCCCGCGGCGGATTCGCTGAGCGGGAAGGGGAGACGGAATCCATAGTTCTCTATGAGAACTGTGGATTACCGTAGTTACTGGGACGGATTGGAGCCGTATTGGAGCTCAAATACAGCGCGCAGTACAGCTCCAATCCATGCCCAAATAAGCCTTGTGAACATAGCCTAATTGTTCCCCTAGCGGTGGGGTATGTGAGCTACTGCTCAGCAATCAGCTGCACCTGTTTATCTTTCCCAAGTAGCATAGGGGTTGGTGTTGCCTCTTTACTGGGTTCAGTTTCAGTCCAGCCTTTGAGCTGTGAGCATGGCCTTGTTTCTGTGTTTTTTGAGTAATTAATGCCCCATTTTTTTCTGTGTTTTTTTCTAAGCCCATCATAACTTAGAGTGGGTTCACACTGCAATAATGTATACGTTGCAGCTATCTGCTGGGGTTCCCTGCCGAATACTGTGACGCAGCCACGGTGGCCCCATAGGGGATAATAGAGCAGACATAGCTCCGCGTGTATAAAACTTATTTGTGTGTTACAGCCTACTGAGCTGCTGTATCTAAGCCTATACTGTCTGCTGAGATGTGTCTAAGCCAATCATATATGATACTCTCTGCTGAGCTTTGTATCACAGCCTATGTATGGTATTCTCTGTTGTACCATGTATCCAAACCTATGACTTGTGATACTGTCTGCTGAGCTGCTGTATCTAAGCCTATCCTGTGTTAACCCCTTAAGCCGAACGCATGAAATTTTTTTTAGTTTTTGCCTCCTTGCGTTTCAACAGTTGTAACTTTTTTATTTTTTCAACGATACAGTTTTATTCGAGATGAGTTGTACTTTATGGGGGAATGGTTTAAATTCACTTATCAATAATTGCAGAATTTTTTTTTGTTTTTTAAAAATCTTTTTGTTTTTTTATTTTTTTACACCATTCACATTGTGTGCACAATTATTTTTTATTAAATATTTATTTTTAGTTTATTTTTTTAATTTTTTTTACATTTTTTTTTTCACTTTTTTTTAAATCCCATGAAGGGAAAACTGTGTTACATTTTTTTTTTTTACACTTAGTAATGTATTAGCATATTCATATATGCTAATATATTATAATCTGTGTCAGTCTGACACAGGCAGTGATCAGAGCAGCACACATTCTGCCCTGATCACTGGCGTCTTATACAGCTCTGGGGCTACTCTAGGTCCCCAGGGCTGACTGTGCAGCCATTCCCCAGGCTCTGCTGGGTCACCGGGTGTCCCGATCACCCGACAGAGCGGGGAAACCCTTTGATTGCACTGCAGTGACCGGGGAGCCGCAAACTCCGATGTCTGCAGCGACGTCAAAAGACATCGCTGCAGACGAACGACCTGAAATCCCCGCTGTCAAAAGACGGTGCGTGGTCGTAAAGGAGTTAAGCTACATTTTTTAAACTTTAATGTATACTTTTAGGGCGGCTTTTATGAACGGGGCTGCGGCAGAAGTCTGCTGTATTTTCAGCCCGCGGCACTTTGTAATGCGCCTGATTTCGGGGGGCATGCGGGAGGTGGGGCAAGGGGTGCCAATAGGGCAGTACGGTCAGTACTCCTGTCAGGGGCCCTAATCAAAAAGGGGCCCACTGATGTGTTTAGAAATAGGAACTAGTAATAGTTGGGGGCCCCATTTGATTTGGCTGTATGGGGCCCTGAAACAGTTAATAGATGACTGATGGCGGCCCTGGGCGCGGCGCACTAGAACCGTATGAAACTACACAATTATAGCTTCAGTGTGGCAATTCTAGGCGCATTACTGCTGGAACAAGTAGAGCACTTTCCAAGTGGTTTACCTGAGCCAGAAATGTCATACAAGCGCTAGAATGCGACTGATCTATGACCCGCAGTAGAACAGGTTCTGGCGCATTTTAGACTAATATTATGCACATGAAATTTGGCGTTTAATCGCCAAAATTCATACATGTTGCCCTTAATGTCTCAGCATGCTGTTGTATACTCCTGTGTGCCATTCAGGACTGGGGCAAGGTATTCTGCTGCCTTAGGCACATAAGGCATATAATGCCCCTTCCTCCTTCCAAGGAAAATTCAGCCCCACCCAGTCCTCAGTGCACCCCCTTTCTGCTTGAAATAAAGTGGCACCCTACCTTCACCTACCCGTCGTCCCAGCCCTGGTATTATTACATTATATGCTGTGTCACAGGCGGCTGTAAGAGCAACACACAGTGTACCCTAACAGCAGCCTTACCACACAGACAGCCCTGGGGCTACTTTATGTCCCCAGGACCAAATGGGAAGAAACAAATGCAGCAAAAAAAAAAAAAAAATACCGTATATACTCGAGTATAAGCCCTCCTCGGCTTATACTCAAGTCACCTGCTCCGCAATCAGACTCCGGAAGGCCGCAAGCAGACCTGCGCGGTCTGATGACATCATGCCCCTTGTGTCGGGAAGAAGACAAAGGACCTTGGAGTAGTAGGGGAGACAGGTGAGTACTTGTATTTTTTCTTTTTTTTTAAAAAACCCGGCCTATCCCTGCCTATGTGATATATATACCTGCCTATAGGGGACCTATTCCTGCCTCTATCTGCCTATACCTGCATATGGGGGACATTAAACTGCCTATACCTGCCTATGGGGAACATTAAACTGCCTTTATCTGCTTATGGGGGACATTAAACTGCCTTTATCTGCTTATGGAGGACATTAAACTGCCTTTATCTGCTTATGGGGGACATTAAACTGCCTATACCTGCCTCTAGGGGACATTAAACTTCCTATACTTGCCTATGGAGGACTTACACCTGCCTATACCTGCCTATGGGGAACATTAGACTGCCCATACCTGACTCTACCTCCATATGGGGACATATACCTGCCTATGGGGGACATATTTCTGCCTATGGGGGACATTAAACTGCCTATACCTGCCTATGGGGAACATTAAACTGCCTTTATCTGCTTAGGAGGGACATTAAACTGCCTTTATCTGCTTATGGGGGACATTAAACTACTTATACCTGCCTATGGAGGACATATACCTGCCTATACCTGCCTATGGGGAACATTAAAGTGCCTATACCTGACTCTACCTCCGTATAGGGACATATACCTGCCTATGGGGGACATATATCTGCCTATGGGGACATATAACTGCCTATGCCTGCCTATGGGATACATATACCTGCCTATAGGGGACCTATTCCTGCTCT
This sequence comes from Phyllomedusa bahiana, assembly GCA_025379985.1. NCBI lineage: Eukaryota > Metazoa > Chordata > Amphibia > Anura > Hylidae > Phyllomedusa > Phyllomedusa bahiana. The sequence continues at coordinate 101,660 of JAODAL010006689.1, forward strand.
GATTTTGTATTATTTGAATTCCTATGGCGGACTTTTAACTGGCTTATACTCTGCCTATGGGAACCATTAAAATCAGTGCTTATGGGGGACATTAAACTGCCTTTATCTGCTATGGAGGACATTAAACTGCCTTTATCTGCTTATGGGGACATTACACTGCCTATACCTGCCTCGAGGGGACATTAAACTTCCTATACTTGCCTATGGAGGACTTATACCTGCCTATACCTGCCTATGGGGAACATTAGACTGCCCATATCTGACTCTACCTCCATATGGGGACATATACCTGCCTATGGGGGACATATTTCTGCCTATGGGGGACATTAAACTGCCTATACCTGCCTATGGGGAACATTAAACTGCCTTTATCTGCTTAGGAGGGACATTAAACTGCCTTTATCTGCTTATGGGGGATATTAAACTGCCTATACCTGCCTATGGAGGACATATACCTGCCTATACCTGCCTATGGGGAACATTAAAGTGCCTGTACCTGACTCTCCCTCCGTATGGGGACATATACCTGCCTATGGGGGACATATATCTGCCTATGGGGACATATAACTGCCTATGCCTGCCTATGGGGGACATATACCTGCCTATGAGGGACATATACCTGCCTATGGGGGACATATACCTGGCTATGTTATTTTATTGGTATTATTTTTGAAATTTACCAGTAGTCGCTGCATTTTCCACACTAGGCTTATACTCCAGTCAATACGTTTTCCCAGATTTTTCTGGCAAAATCAGGTGTCTCGGCTTATATTCGGGTCAGCTTATACTGGAGTATATACAGTAAGCTGAGCAAGGAAGCGGTTAAACAGCGGGAATCAGAGAAAACCCATGCCATGTTCAGGAGCTGCTCTAGGAAATGCAGTGTTGAGGAAGCTTCGCTTCAAAGCGATGTCTTTTGGCGCCACTGCCAACAGAGAACGCGCCCCGCCCGCCATCAACTGACAGCAGGTGGTTGTTAAGGGGTTAATGTGCCTGTAACGCATTGTGCTAAGCCAGTGCCTGCCTCCCGCAGCGCTCCGTCTGCCCGTACGTTATCCCTCCACCGCACCGACACAGTGATTAGTGGCTCCTCTGCAATGAAATTAGAATCTCCTATAAACCTCATTTGTGATGTCACATTTATAAACATTTATAGACACTTTTCCAGGGCAAATATAAACTTTATTACAGTCACAATTTCAAAATAAAATTACCCTTTAAGATGCGGAGCCGGGCGACGATGTGCGGCGAATGCTGTGCTGGAAATAAAAATATTTTCGTGCAGGCATCTGGAACATGGGATGCGGGTTATGGATTATTTTATTGGGGGAGATAAAACAGTGTAAAATATTTACAAACCTGGCATGTAATTATAAAACCAGCATTGTCTGCGAGAAAGGAAGGTTTTACAGACGCCGCTACATAGGCTGCTGCTTAAATCCACATAAACTGCAATGAAAGTCACTAAAATACAGACCCTGACGGCTCCGACGTGATTACAGCGGCTAAATACAGGGGGCAGGATTTATTATGACAGGTGCAGGGACTTAAAGGGGCTCTCCTTCAATACAAGCCTTCAGCCCCTTACGGACATACGATGTTCAGTGACGTCATGTGGTCAATATGGGAGTATGGAGCGGGGTCACTCACTGAGTCTACTCCATATGCAGCAGATAACAGCTAGTTACCCCATTGCGAACCAGGAGGTCGTGTTACATCCTAGCAGCGCTTTAGGAGCATGGAATGGAAATGGATACTAACCCTTCATTCACAGAGGTCCTGTTATCCGCGCAGGTAGAGTGGAGCGGGAAATGATGCTAACTCCCTTCGCACCAGGATTTCAGCTGAGCGCTATGGAGCATGGAGCGGGAATATGGGGATGCTAACCCTTGTACAGAGGTCTGTTACATCTAGCAGCCTGGAGTGGAGGGAATGGATCTAACCCCTCTGCACCAGGAGTCCTGTCATCCTAACAGCGCTTGGAGCTGGAGTGAATAGATGCTAAACCCTTCATGCACCAGGAGGTCCTGTTACATCCTAGCAGCGCTTTAGGAGCATGGAGATGGAAATGGATACTAACCCCTTCGTTCACCAGGAGGTCCTGTTACATCCTAGCAGCACTAATGGAGCATGGAGCGGGAAATGGATGCTAACCCCTTTGTGCATCAGAAGGTCCTGTTACATCCTAGCAGTGATAATGGAGCATGGAGCGGGAAATGGATGCTAACCCCTTCGTACACCAGGAGGTCCTGTTACATCCTAGCAGCACTAATGGAGCATGGAGCGGGAAATGGATGCTAACCCCTTCATGTACCAGGAGGTCCTCTTACATCCTAGCAGTGATAATGGAGCATGAGCTGGAGATGGACTAACCCCTCATGCCAATGCACAGGTACAGTTCCAACCCCCATAACAAAGGAAAAGATCCTTCTACACAATCTTTAAACCTAGCGAAGCATGGAGCGGGAAAGGGCTAACCCCTTTGTCACCAGGAGCCCCTTTCCCTTCCTAGCAGCCTAAGGAGTTGGAATGGGAAATGGCCTAACCCCTTTGCCCAAAAATCCTTTTCCCCCCCTTTTATGGGAGGGGAAAGGGTCTCCCCCTTTCCACCAGGGGGCCCTGTTTTCCAAACCCAGGGGCTGAGTAAAAAAGATCAAAACCCTTCGCACCAGGGGTCCTTTATCCTACAGGCTAATGGGTTGGAGCGGAATGGGGAACCCTTCCCTGCACCAGGAGGTCCTGTTACATCCTAGCAATGCTTTGGGAGCATGGAGCGGGAAATGGCTGCTAACCCCTTCGCGCACCAGGAGGTCCTCTTACATTTTAGCAGCACTAGGGGAGTATGTAAATGGCTGTCAACCTATTAGTGCACTAGGAGGTAATGGCCACACCACCAAGAGGTACCAGTACTTCCAAAAACTGCGAAGGTAGTATGAAGCTCGGTCACTTGTTGAGCCATGTGAATGTCCTCTAAGTCAGTATGGTGTGGGGAAGGGCTGTTAACCCCTACAAGAATTAGGAGGTACTGGTATTTTCTGGCAGAGCTAAGGGAGTATGGAGCAGGCTGGGGTCTCTCCATATGAGGCAGGAGATGGCTGTTAACCGTTAGCACACCAGAAGGTACCGATAGATCCTTGCAGTGCTAAGGGAGTATGGAGCGCACTCATTTCCTGAGCCCACGCCATATGCAGCAGGAAATGGATTTAACCCCATAGTGCACAAAAGTTACCAGTAGGTCCTGGCAGTGCTAAGGGAGTATGGAGTGTACTTGTTGAGCCCACTCCGTAAAAAAACGGCCATCAACCCCTTAGCACGTCATGAGGTACCGGTACTTCCTGGCAGCATAAAGGGAGTATGGGGTAAATGGAGTCGCTGAGCCCTCTCCATGTGTGTCAGGAAACATGTGTTAATTACAGCCAGCACCTGTCACTGGGATCCGGGATCAGAGATATCGACAATTCTGGTAACATCTATTTGTACGTTGAATTAAACAAGACCTTGGCATCTAAGACTATGGGGCCTCAGTCAATTGTGGCCCCAATTCTGGCCCCCGATTCCACCAAACCCCACAAAATGAGGGGGGGTGCTGTTCAGTTGTTATGACAGTTGGGTAGCTAAAGAAGACCTCCATGGCTGCCATGTTTATACTTCTATTACTCACCAGGGCACAATGTAATAGGAGATTAATGTTATCACTATGTATTGCAGAATAGAGTAAGTGGTGGCATGTTTAAGTTCCCTAGAGGGACTAAAAATGTATTTTTTTTAAAAAAAGTTTCTAAAAAAAAAAAAAAAAAAAATTAAATTAAATTAAAAACAAACCTTTTCCCATGTATAGCACATAACTCTTGCAATAAAAAATGAACATTATTGTTATCATCCCATCCGTAAAAGTCCAAAGTCGTACAATAGTAAGTCATTTATTCCAAACAGTAAGTGTCGTAAAAAAGATCTTGCTGTCTCCCAGGAAAATGAAATAAAAAATATCAAAAACTCGCAAACACTCCAAATACCAATAAAAACTAGATCCTGTCCCTCAATAATTGAGCCATCACACAGCTCTAAAGGAGGAAAAGTAAAAAAAAACAAAAAAAAAAAAACGTATTCATTCCAGAAAAAGGCAAAGTGGGGAATTTGAATAAAAAAAAGAAAAAGTTTGTTCTTTAAAAGTATTAAGACATTAAGAACTACTTTTGTTTTTTTTTTCCCTTGGTCCTTCTAACTCCCTGGAAAAATTTTGTAAAAAATTATCAAAAAGTTGCCTACACTTTATATTGGTACCAATAAAAACTAGATCTTGTCCCACAAGAAATAAGCCATAATACAGCTTTATAAAAGGAAAAGTAAGCTATTAAATCCCAGAACTTGTTTTTTTTAAGTTTATTATTTTTTTTTAAAGTAGAGAAGCACATTAAAAACTATAAAAATTTGGCCTCATCATAATTGTACTGACCTGGTGAATAAAGATAATTTGCCATTTATTTTGTTCGATGAAATATGTAAAAATATCCCCCTCCCAAAAATAAATAAATAAAAGTTACACACTAGTATTTTTTTTCCAATTACACCCTACAAAGACATTTTTTGGGGCTCCCAAAAATATGACATGGTACTATTAAAAAATACTTACCCCGCAAAAAACAAGCCCTAACATGGCTATGTTGGCAAAAGAAACAGTTGTGCCTTTTGGAAATCGGGGAGGAAAAACAGTATCACATTGAGCTTCACGATAGGGATTGCACGGCTGTTGGTTTCTCTGAGTCGGTATTAAACATGACAAGCTTAGATACACTTAGATACAATGGTCATATGATGAAATTAAAAACTTTTTGGGTAAGAAAATGGTGCGACACATGATTGGCTCAAAAGCAGCAATTATCTGAAAATGTTGGCTTATGTCTAATACTTTAAATGATATTTTCTTGTTTCATTTCAGCCGATTGTTGCTTGAGTTTTGCTCAGCAAAATCTTCCTACATGTGGATCTTCCTTAATTAGTCTGAGGCTGAGGAGATAGATAGGGAATACTTGCTAATTACACTCGGATATTATTGTGTGTGTATACAAATATACAGAACCGTGCAATGCGGAGAACTCCGAGCTGAACAGATTACAGACCAGTTTAACCTGCAATTAAGAGAAGAATCTCAGCTCAGAGGAGTTTATCCAAAAAGCCGTGAAATACCGAAAGATAAACCTCAATGAGAAAGCCTACGAGATTTAAAGGGGAACTCTAACACAGGTGGTAAAAGTATTAACGGGGAGATTTTCAGATCCTGGACTGCACCCAATAGACCGGATGTCCTACATTGAGTACATCCTCTAAAGTGGCCTCCAAGTGGTCCACTGAGGGCCAGACAGTATTCTGCAAATCAGATTGCTCAGAAGCAGGGGCGTAACTTGAAGCTTCTGGGCCCTGGTGCAAATAGTGAAATGGGGCCCCTCAGCTACCAAGTGCCATTAACAATGCTGTGGCAGAAGGGCTATAGGGGCCCCCCTCAGGCTACAGGGCCCGGTAGCGACTGCTACCTCTGCACCCCCTGTAGCTACGCCCCTGCTCAGAAGCCCAATGAAGTCTTAAAGGGAATTTGTTATCAAAAATTACTTATTGTTTAACTAACATTTTTATGTTCAACACATTTTTTAAGAATTTTTGGTTATATTTTTTTTTATTTTCCAGATCACTTTCAATATTTTATAATAATTCTTAACTCCTGCAGTTTTCACTTTGGTCACTAGGCCTAAAAACAGCCTGACACTTCGGGCGACATGTATGATCATCGGCGCGTCGGAGTGCCCGTTTTCACGTTCTTTGCCGTGAAAGCTGCGCCTCATTTATTTCGGTGCCCGAAGTGCGCTCATACATGCGGTGTAAAGTTCCCTGCGCCTCGCCTGTGTGTGAGGCGCAGTGCGGGACTTAGGCGCCTAACATGTATTACGATTCAAGGGCAGGCTGGAAAAACAGCGAGAAATCATTAAACATGTTAGTGAAGAGCAAAAAGAGTTGTCTTTCAAATGAATAAAGTGAAAAATCAAAGTTGAATACAATCGATTGCAATGTATGGAAAAAATTGATCATTTAAAATGAAAGCAAATATATGTAAGATCTGAAACAAAAGAAATATCAGCTAGAAAAGGTCTTAAAAAAAGGGAGAGAATTGAACTAATTTTACATTAAAGTAGCCAATGCTGATGTTGTACTGATGTGAATTTTGTTCTTTTTTTTATTAAAAAATTAAGATGTATTTTTTTTTTCTTTCACCTTTTAGTCTATTTTGTATCTACAGCAAGAGCCAGCACAGCACAGGTATTGCTGGGACCTGTGGTCCTCCAAGCAGGATTTCTATGTTCCCAGGGCTTAGTTCTGGTCGTATTTACGGACGTTTACAAATACATCACCAACTCAGCCTAAAATAAGGAACAAGTAGCTTAGAATGGCTTCCAATGGGAAATCCGGACGTATTTACGAACATATTAGTTTAATTCTCTCCCTTTTTTTTAAGACCTTTTCTAGCTGATATTTCTTTCTTTTCAGATCTTATATATATTTACTTTCATTTTAAATGATCAACTTTTTCTATACGTTGAAAATGTTTTTATACAACTTTGATATTTCTCTTTATTCATTCATTAATTTTATAGACAACTCTTTTTTATTATTATACTGTTGTAACTGTATTGTATTGTATTGCCCCATTACAATCAGTTCTAGCTTCCCTGCGCCTCCTCCGACTCAGGTAGACCACATTGAACTAGTTCTGCCTGTCGGAGCTGTAATGCGCCTCACTTTACCAACCGGCATTCATACATGCCTAGGAGTATTCGAATCTGGTGCGTCCCGCCCCAGAACACCCACAGCGCGCCCACTGCACGCCCCTTCATGTTAGGCGCATACGAAAGTGGCGAGGGTTGCGCCTAACAGCGCATCTCTGCGTCCGACAGTGGAGTCGGCACGGTGAGGCGCAGTATACACCTGGAATCAGGCGCAATTCCCGATCATACATGTCGCCCTTCCTGTTCTGTACAGAAAGATTCTCAGTTGTCTGCTTGTTATCAGCACAAAGAGGGTCAAACTGAAAGAAGACACCAGTGTGAATAGATAACACAGTATCCACCATTCACAAGAGGAGATAGTCACAGTTCACCCTTTCACCTCCCTGCACAGTGACTTCTTCCCAGGTCACAGAGCATGACTAGAAAACTCTCCTATAGGAGTCAATGGGACTGAGTCAGTCTTAAGTCTCCTATGTGCATGAAGCTGCTGTAAAGCATCTCTCTGACTGCTGTTAAAGCAGAGCAAACAAGGTCTAGTGGCCAAAGTGAAAACTGCAAGATTTATTACAAAATATTGAAAGTGATATGAAAAATAAATAAAAAAAATTCCTAAAAAATGTGTTTAACATAAAAATGGGACTTAAACAATGGCTGATTTTTTTGATGACACCTTCCCTTTAAGATAAACTTTCAAGCAATTGTCCATTTTTTTTTGTTGTGTTTGCTATCTACAGGAAAAAAGTCTTTGTGTTCTCTGATCTCTAGAAAATATCTACAGTAGCCAAAAATCCAACCCTAACTGTAGCTCTGACCTTAACCCCAGCTCAAAGGCAAGCTCCAACCCTAACTGTAACTCCAGCTCTGACCTTAACCCCAGCTCAAAGGCAAGCTCCAACCCTAACTGTAACTCCAGCTCTGACCTTAACCCCAGCTCAAAGGCAAGCTCCAACCCTAACTGTAACTCCAGCTCTGACCTTAACCCCAGCTCAAAGGCAAGCTCCAACCCTAACTGTAACTCCAGCTCTGACCTTAACCCCAGCTCAAAGGCAAGCTCCAACCCTAACCCCAACAGAAATGCCAACCCTAATACTAATCATAGCTCAAACCCGAATTTCAACTCCAACCCTAACGATAATTATAACTCCAACAAAAATTTCAACTCCAACCCTTTTCCAAGCGATACTCCAACTCTAACGCTAATCATTGCTTAAACCTGAATTCCAACCCGAACTCCAACAGAAATGCCAACCCTAACACTAATCATAGCTCAAACCCGAATTCCAACTCCAACCCTTACCCTAATTATTACACCAACCCTATATTTTAACACTAACCCTAACCATAATTATAACTCCAACCCAAATTTCAACTCCAACCCTACCCCAGCTCCAAACCTATCGCTAATCATTGCTTAAGCCTGAATTCCAACCCTAACCCTAATTATAATTCGAACCGAAACCCAACTCCAACTCTAACACTTATTATATCTCTAACCCTAATTATAATTCGAACCAAAACTCTAATTCTAACACTAATTATAACTCCAACCCTTACCCTATTTATTACACCAACCCCATATTTTAACATCAACCCTAACCATAATTATAACTCCAACCCTACCCTGCTGGAAGAGGTACACCAAGATTAAAGTAGTTTACCTGAGTCAGAATTGTCCCCAGAAGTGTCGCTTTGTAGCTAGAAAGCGCTATGACCCACAGTAGAACAGGTTCATAGATTCAGGCGCATTCTACATTACTAACGCGCGCAAAAAATGGCGCCTGGGTGCCAAAAATCATACATGTTGCCCTGGTGTCCAGTGGTTTCCTCTGCCTGCTGTGTCATGTACTGAGAAAGCTGCTATAACATACACACAGATAGCAATGTTAAAGAGTTCAAAAACTGTGCCTCTGCACAATAGGAGAGGAGGCATACAACGGGACAAAAAAAAATAAATTTAAAATATATAGAATAAATATATTGTAAAATTTTTTTTTTTTTAAATCCCATTGTGGCACAAAACAGGTGGTTTATAGTAGTTGAACTGTTAATATTTGGTTCCCTGGTGGTCTTGAGGTTGATAATTGGTGTCCAGTGGTTTCCTCTGCCTGCCTGCTGTGTCATGTACAGAGACAGGTGCTATAGCAAACACACAGCAATTTAGTTTTTTTTTTTTTTTTAAAAAATGCGCCATTGTAAAAAATCTGCACACAGTTTCAGAGTAAAGACAATAAAATACATTTTACCTATAGAATGAATACATAGTAAAATAATCCAATAAAGAGTCATATTGTGTCACAAAGCAGGTGCTCTAGGGTAATGGCATAGTTAATTATTGGTTCCCTGGTGGCCTAGAGGGTGATATTTGGTGCCCAGTGGTTTCCTCGGCCTTCATGCTGTGTCATGTACAGAGACAGCTGCTATAGCATCAGGACTGGGGCAAGGTATCCTGGGGCCCTCAGGGGTGCCAATAGGGCAGTACGGGCAGTACTCCTGTCAGGGGCCCTAATCAAAAAGGGGCCCACTGATATGTTAAAAAATAGGAAGAGTAATTTGGGGGGGGCCCCATTTAATTTGGCTGTTGGGGCCTGAAACTGTTAATAGATGGGCTGATGGCCAGCCTGGGTTTTCCCTAGGCAAATAAGGCACATTGCGGCCCCTCAATGGGGAAAAATTTTAGCCCCACCCCCTTTTGTGCCAGCTTTCCTGCCGGGATGAATGGCGCCCAGGTGACTAAACCCACCTTTGCCCAACCCCTCGCCCAGCCCGTATAGAATGAACAACCCCAAAAACACGGGCCCGGATGAAGTGGGGACCTAAAGGGATACTTACCTTACCTACCCGTCCCTTCCTTCCCGTTTAAATGAACACAAAAAACACGGCCCGGGGTGAAGTGGCGCCCTTGTAATCCCCCTTTTCTTGGCCCACCCCCTCGTCCCAGCCCTGTATAGAATACACACAAATAACACTGCCTGGGATGAAGTGGCGACCTAGGTGATCACCTACCTTCACCTACCCGTCTTCCCCGTTTCCCGTGTTGAATACCACAAAAAAACACTGCCCGGGAGAAGTGGCGCCCTATTTTTTCATATCTTTGCCTAAACCTCGCCCACCCGTATAACACACACAAAAAACCTTTAAAAAAAAAAAGCGCCATTATTTAAAAAACCCGCCAATAGTTTAAAAGTAAAGCCAAGCAAAAGAAAGTTTACCTATAGAATAAAAATAATAAAATAAAAGTCAAGTAGTGGGATAAAAAAAGGGGGCGGGTTTTTAAATTAAATTTGGGTTTCCCCGGTGGTTTAGGGGGTTTATTTGGTTTTTCTTCTTGCCTGGAAGGGAAATTTGTGGGGTTTTTTTTTAGAAAAATTTAGAAAGTACAAAAAATTTTTTATTATGAGAATGAAACGTTAATAAAGAATAAAAATGGGTTGGAAAGGAGGGAAAAATAAAGGGGCTATTTTTGAGCTAAAAAAAACAAAAAAATTTTTCAAAAAAAAAAAAAAATGTAAAAAATAAAAAAAGGGAAAACCCCCCCAGGTGTAAGTTGGCTTTCTGCAAATTAACGAGCCTAAGTTCCCCTTTTCTTTTGCTAAAGAAAACTTTTCCTAAATTTAAAAAAACTTAGGTGAGCCCGTGAAACCGGGAAAACCCGGCCCGGGCCCCTGCGAAAAGTCTGGGCCAAAAATAATTGCGAACCCGTCTTCTTGCAAAAAAAAAACAAAACAATCATTTATACTTCTGTTTTATTTCACGTACAAAATGTTCTTAATTTCAAAGCTCTACCTACAGGGCTAATGACGGAGGGGCGTGAATACTAAAGCGGCAAAGACAAAGAGCGCTCGGTTATTAAATGTGGGGAAAACGGCTCCGGGCGCATTGATTTAGGAGACGTGCAAAACAGGAGACAAATGGACCACTGCTGAGAGGGCCAGCGTCACTGATTTCAGAAGTAATTGCAGGCGCACATACTTTTGAAAACAGTAAATTGAAAGGAGGGGTGGACTAAAAGGATGTTTATGGTGCTGGAAGATCCATATGAGACTCCACTGTGTGAAATGCGTCAACCATAAACGTTACAATCTCAAGTTATTAAAGGTTGAAGCTTCAGCCAAACGTGGGACGAGGTTCTGTGAGTGTGTCCTTGTGGTAACTCTTCCTGTCAAGATGCTGATGCAGCTCAGGCTAATGATAGGACACCTAGAAGAGGTCACTTATAGGTTGAAGTTTCAACCAAATGTGAGACGAGGTTCTGATGCAGCTCAGTCTGTTGATAGGACAACTAGCAGAGGTCACATAAAGATTGAAGCTTCAGCCAAACATGGGACAAGGTTCTGTGAGTGTGTCCTTGTGATAAACACTTTCCTGTTTAAGATGCTAATGCAGCTCAGTCTGATGATAGGACAACTAGCAGAGGTCACCTAAAGGTTGAGCTTCAGCCAAACGTGGGACGAGGTTCTGTGAGTGTGTCCTTGGGGTAACACTTCTTGTCAAGATGCTGATGTAGCTAAGTCTGTTGATAGGACACCTAGCAGAGGTTACCTAAAGGTTGAAGCTTCAACTAAACTTGGGACGAGGTTCTGTGAGTGTGTCCTTGTGATAACACTTCCTGTCAAGATGCTAATGCAGCTCAGTCTGATGATAAGACACCTAGAAGAGGTCACCTAAAGGTTGAAGCTTCAGCCAAACGTGGGACGAGGTTCTGTGAGTGTGTCCTTGTGGTAACACTTCCAGGCATTACGGTAATCCACAGTTCTCATAGAGAACTATGGATTACGCCTCCTCTCCGCGTTCGCACAATACGCCGTGGGGGGAGATAAGTGACATGTCAATTACTAGCGGCGAACACGCGCCGCTGGTAATGAATGTCTATGGGCTGCCGTCCCCTCCGCGTCGCGGGAGTACGCGTCGATCGCCGTTGTCTGTGTGCGCTATGTCCATGCTATGATATCACTGTGTGCACTGTCCCTATGCTATGACATCACTGTGAACATTATGATATCACTGTGTGCTTTAAACCAATATAGAGTTTTTTTTTTACTAAATTTTTGTCTCCCTAGAGTTTAAACACAGCTGGTATGCAACCCACAGGTGGTGGCACAGCTCTGACAGCCCTATCAAGGCACCTAGCCCCCCTCCAATGGCCCTTTGAGGGCAACCAAAATACTGTTGTGGCCCATGGTGAAAATAAGTCTGACACCCCTAAAAACATCAATAGGTATGCTGCACCTATGCAATGACATCACTATGCCCATTACATCACTTTGTGAATTATACCAATATTATAACATCACTGTGTGCACCATTCTAATATTCTTACATCACTGTGTGCACTATCCCTAGGCTATGATATGGTTTTGTAACATACCAATATTCTGACATCACTGTGTGCATCATTCTAATATTCTTACATCACTGTGTGCACTATCCCTAGGCTATAACATAGTTTTGTAACATACCAATATTATAACATCACTGTGTGCATCATTCTAATATTCTTGCATCACCGTGTGCACTATCCCTAGGCTATGATATGGTTTTGTAACATACCAATATTATAACATCACTGTGTGCATCATTTTAATATTCTACATCACTGTGTGCACTATCCCTAGGCTATAACATAGTTTTGTAACATACCAATATTATAACATCACTGTGTGCATCCTTTTAATATTCTGACATCACTGTGTGCACTATTCTCATGCCACGGCATCCCATCACTGTGTACATCATACCAATTTTTGACAATATTGCATAAACTCCTTTATTAGGATCATTGAGCATAATTTTTATCATTTTGTTTTATTATATTACTACATACAATCACTGTGCTAGCTCTGTGCATTAGGCTGACCAAGTCTCGGTATGGTTACTTGTGATGGCTCTGCTATCCATAACCAGAGATTAACCAGAGCCATATTTTCCAGTAAGGATAATTATTTGTGACCCCTCCCAATAAAAATGATAGTGCTCATCAGCATGTGATTTGCCATTGGAGCTCTCCATGATGAACCTAGTTTGCGCTTTAGAGGTCAGCTCACATTACTGTGTCAAAATCTGGTTGCAATGAAGGATTGTCCTGTTGTGCTTTGGTCAGTCTAATAATGTGGCCATTGCATTGGACATTATGAAGTCAACAAAGAATAGTCTACAGTCTGACTCTGGGTAGAGTGCAGGGCCGGGACGATGGGTAGGCAAAGGTAGGCGATCGCCTAGGGCACCACTTCATCCCAGGCAGAAAAAAGGGGCTCAAAGAGGCATGTAGTGGGCTGAATTTTCCATTTAGGGGGTGCTTTGTGCCTTGTTTGCCTAGGGCACCGGAATACCTTGTCCCAGCCCTGGTAGAGTGAGACATAGCGGTGATGGCATGCTCCTTGCCTTGTAGCTGGGATCTGTGCAGAAAATGCGGCATATGGTTTTACCATGAATTGCAGCACACCGGAAATCAAGGTTATTAAAAACCACAGCAATTTGCAGTAAAACCGGAGGCAAATTTTAGCCAAGTGGCAACCACCTAAAACCAACAACTTTGTTTTCAACCTTTAGTTTCTAATCTCTCTGGTGCTGCTTAAATGTCCTACCATCGTGTCTTTCTAGTGCTCAGCTTACATAAGCTGCTAACATTATCAAGGTATAACATACAAATATGTCCTTCCTTAAAAGGGTTTTCTAATTTCCAAGATCAGAGTTCAATAGATCGGAGGCTTGATTATTTCCCTTAAAAGTTTTGACCTTTGCAATTCAGCGAACCGTGTGAGGGGCTTGCTGCGTTCGTTCACTGACAGCAATCTGTCGACATGTGCGGGGCTTGCTGGGGTTCGTTAAAGACAGCAATCATTCGATTTGTGGGGGCTTGCTGCGTTGTTCACTGACGAAATTCACGTGTGGGGGCTTGCTGGTTTTTTCACTGACAGCAATCAGTCGACGTGTGCGGGGGGTTGGGCCTTGGTGTTGTTCGTTCACTGACAGCAATCAGTCAAAGTTGGGGCTTGCGGGCTTGTTAAATGACAGCAATCAGTCGACGTGTGAGGGGCTTGCTGCGTTCGTTCACTGACAGCAATCAGTCGACGTGTGCGGGGCTTGCTGCGTTCGTTCACTGACAGCAATCAGTCGACGTGTGCGGTGCGAGGTTTGCTGCGTTCACTGACAGCATCAGTCGACGTGTGCGGTGGGGGTTTGCTGGGTTCACTGACAACAATCAGGCGACGTGTGCGGTGCGGGGTTTGCTGGGTTCACTGACAGCAATCAGTCGCCGTGTGCGGTGCGGGCTTTGCTGCGTTCACTGACAGCAATCAGTCGCCGTGTGCGGTGCGGGGTTTTTGCTGCTTCACTGACAAAATCAGGGGTCCGGTCAGCAGTTAGAGAGATTTTGTGCAGCCCCATGTAAAACAAAAGATAAAGTGTAGATTTTTTGTTCTGCAGATTGTAGAGTCAGAGGTGTAATAATCTGTAGGATATATTACTGTGTGAGAGACAGAGAAAAAAATCACCCATCTTTCCCAGAGTCCTGAATGTCAAATGCCCAGTCTAATTACAAAGTATGTAGAGAGAGCGAGAAAGGTAGATATACACTATGGAGTTACACTTAGCTTTTCACTTCCAATGATTCCTTAGTCTCCGACAGCTGAGAATCTCTCCCCTCCCCCAGCTCACACAGAATGAATTCTCATATGCACATTTTGGGGCGTGTCTGCAGAGAGAGTAGATACTCCCTGCTGGGAAGAGAAACACGCCCCTCCATTTCATAAGCTCTTCTTAGCAACCGGTATAAACGGCTGCCAAATGATGAAACCATAAAACCCCTTTAACCCTCTCCTTAGCTCAAAATATCCTGAGATTAGTGGTGCAAGATGACGAGTTTTTCTAAAAAAAAAAAACATGATTTTGTAATATTCTCTATCGGGAATTGTTTAGGCTATTTGGGATTATAAATGCTTGTGATGGGAATTACAGTTTATGAAGGATTTTGTTAGCATTTTATGATGATGCATTGCATTTGTCCCCTGAGAAACTGGAGTCCTTCCGAAATGTTACAGCAAAATAAGGGTGGACACATCTATAATAGCCAGAGTCATATGATCCAAGCTCCACTGAATGCATATTACTTATAGAGTATACCTAACATGACAAGCCATTCTTCTTAAACTATTTAGAGATATCCAGTATCCTTCCTTACCTTACTCCTTGAATCCACATATCCCAAGATAAGAGGTACAAGATGAGCTGATTTGAAAAATATATGATTTTGGGATACTCTATCGGGAGTTGTTAATGCTCTATGGGGAACATGTATGAAAAGTGGCGCACCTTGAACCCCTATGTTACATTTTCAGGATGTATGAATGTGTTTCACAGCACTTTATACATGTGTGCCATTGTGGGAAACAATTTTGCGGAAAAAGGGGGTGCATTGAGTGTATGCAGCAAAATTTGTCTCGGCCTCGCCACTATGAAATTAGTATGGATTGATATTAAAGTTGCACGCCTCATTTTGTCATGACTAATTCATAAATGTGGCACCATTGTACAAATCTGGCATGACACGCATTCGTAGAGATGGAATATACAAAAGCGTCGGGTCTGTTGCAGCATGCACCAGATTTTGGCATAGGAAATTCAGTCTTTGCAACCGGTTTTTGTCTCATAACATGCAAGAAAACTGGCACAGCCCCGTTCATACATGTTGCCCTATGTGTCTATATGTGGCCCCTAGTGGTTGTAATGGGAAAAACAGCCTGTCCAGTACTCTTTTAGCATGTCACAATATTGTATTTAGTTTCTATAGTGAAAAATTGGAATCCTTAATGGATGTTGCAGGAAAATAAGGGTAGACACATCATTAATAACCAGATTCATATGGTACAAGGTCCATTGAATGCATATCACTTCCAGACTATGCTCAACATGACAAGCCATTCTTCTCACACCATATACAGATATTTACTTCCTTACCCTTCTTCATGATTTTCTGATACTCTATCGGGAGTTGTTTATACTATATGTACCTATATGAGGCCCCGGTGGTTGTGATGGGAATTACAACTTATCCAGTGTTTTGTTAGCATGTCACAATATTATATTAAATTTGTATCATGAAAAATTGGAATCCTTAACGAATGTTGCAGGAAAATAAGGATAGACACATCTGTAACAATTAGATTCATATAATAAAAGGTCCATTGAATGCATATCACTTCCCGATATGCCCCAACATGACCCATTCTTTTTTACCCATAACAGAATTTTTTTCCCTTTCCTTCTTTTGGGCTTTAAAAATTATCCCGAGATAAGAGGTAAAAGATGAGTGGCTTTGAACAAAAACATGATTTTCTGATACTCTATTTGGGGGTTTTTTTGGTTTTTTGTACCTAAGAGGCCCCCCGGTTGTGGGTGGGGAAATTTCAATTACCAGTGTTTGTTAGCAAAGTCACAATATTAAAATTAAATTTTTATTATGAAAAATTGGGAAACCTTTAAAGAAGTTGCAGGGAAAAAAGGGTTTGACACCTTAATCCCAATTCTGAATTCAAGGTCCCTTGAAGGATCCCTTCCAGGGTAAAGCTCAAAATGACAAGCCTTCTTTACCCATTTAAAATATTTACTTCCTTACCCTTTTCTTGGGGTCCAAAATTATCCCCGATTTAGGTAAAAGATGATGGCTTTGAAAAAAAACATGATTTTTTGGTTCTATCCCGGGGGTTTTTTATACTAAAATTTTTATCTATATGAGGACCCCCGGGGGTTTTTGATGGGGTTACAAAATTTTTCCAGTGTTTTTTCTAGGGTTTTCACAATATCCCTATTTTAAAATTTTATCATGAAAAAATTTAAATCCCTTAAAAAAAATATTGAAAAAATAAGGGTAAAACATCTGTAACAAACAATTTATATGAAAAAGGGTCCCTTAAAAGATATCACTTCCCGACATGCGAAAATGGAAACCCTTCTTTCACAAATTTTTAAAATATTTACTTCCTAACCCTTTTTTGGGTCCAATATCCTGAGTATGAAGGGGAAAAGATAGTGGGTTTGAACAAAAAAAATGGTTTTTGATACTCTAAAAGGGTTGTTTGGGGTATATGTATTTATGAGGCCCCCGGTGGTTGTGATGGGAATTACAACTTATCCAGTGTTTTGATAGCATGTCACAATATTATATTAAATTTTTTATCATAAAAAAATTTTAATCCTTTAAAAATGTTCAGGAAAAAAAGGGGAAAACATCTTAAATTTACCCAAATTTATAGAATTAAGGTTTTTGAATGGGGTTAAATTCCAGGCTATGTCCCCAACACCATTTTCCCCAACCTTTTAAAAATATTTACTTTTCCTTTCCCCTTTTTGGGCTTTAAAATTATGAGTTTAAAAGGTAAAAAAGAGGGGTTTTAACAAAAACGATTTTCTGATACTCCCATGGGAGTTTTTTATTATATTACCTGTATAAGGCCCCGGGGGGTGATGGAAAATTTCAAAAACCCCACCAATGTTTTGTTAATGTCCAATATGTTTAAATTTTTTGTCTAAACTTTAAAAATTTATGGTAAAGTGAGGTGGAAAAGTCCCCCCCGGGTACTGCTCACAAAATTTTTCAAAGTAGTGAATTTAAAAATTTAAAAATTTTTTTTTCTCTCCCGGGAAGTCGAGTTACTTTTACCATAACTTTTTTAAGTCTGGGAGAAATTAAAAGCGGAACCCCTGCTGGGCCCCCAAAACAAAGGGAAGGGTAAGTCCTTTAAAATTTTTAAATTTAAGGGGTCAAGGACCAGTGAGGTCACAAAAAACCCCTCACTTTGGGAGGGATTTTTTCATTATTAGCCCATAATTAACCCCAAATTATCCACATTAAAGGGTTTGAAAGGGAAAGGGTTTTAAATTTGTGTCCCAAAATATTAAAAAAATGGGCGGAGAGATATAAGAATTTTGCAAAATTAAGGGAAAAACAAAGTTTTAAATCTTTGAACCCTTTATTTTGTTTTTTTGAAAGGGAAAGGGTTAAATTCCGTAGTTGAATAGGTGATGGGGCCCGGTCCTTCAAATTACTTTAATACCTTGCCTCTAAAAGGGGGTTTTTCCCTTTTCCCTGTGGGGGAGTCCCCGAGGCCCGATTGCTTGCACCCCTAATGAAGACTGCCCCGTTGTTTTTATTTTTGGGGATTGGGTTTCCCTTTTGTTCCTTCCCCCTTTAGCTTTCGATTTCGGGTGAATTTCAACGATGGATTCCCCCTGCGAGTCCCATTCTTACTAAGTTGACCTTGTCGTCCTATCTTGCTTTTTTTCTTTGGGGGTGTTCATGATTGCAATTTTTCAAAAAATCCCCTTCTCCTCCCATACAAAATCAGGGGACTATACTACATCGTGATGTAATAGAAAAAACCCGCAGCATCCAAATTTTTTTCCAAATTTTTAAAAATGAATCCTTTATTTGGCCCCAAAAAAAATACAGAAGGTGATCCAAGGGGAAAGGAAGGGGACGCGTTTTGAGCCATGTGGTTTTTTATAAAAATTGCATGGAAATTTGCATGTTTGACTTTTTTTTATATCTTTTCATTGATCCAGGTGGGCGGGGTGCTTTTTGGGCCCCAGGGGGAAATTTATTTAGGGGCCCCCAGTTCCCGTGTTTTTTGGGCCCCTGCTGAAGTTTATTTTAGGGACCCAATTACAGCATCAAAAAGAGTCTTGCCTTTCCCATATGCTTTTTGCTTTTTTTCCCCCTTTTTGCTTTTCTGTCTTTTTAGGGTGGGGGATGCGTTTTAAAAACCAACTCCAGGTCTAAAATGGTCACCCGGGGCCCCCCGGGTTTTTCCCCATTGGGCCCGGGGAATCCAAGCCCAAATTTCAAAGCAAACCCCTAATTTTTAGCCAAAAGGGTTTTGTTTCCCTTAAATTTTGGGTTTCTTCTCTTCCCCCTTCGTTTTATATCGACTGAAAACAAAAGAATTTATTGGTGCAGGAACCAAGGGGTTATAGTCCCATCAATGCTTATGTTTTATTTGGGGTTTCAATGATTGCAATTTTCAAAAACCCCCTTCCCCCCATAAAATCAAGGAAATATATTACATGATTAAAAAAAGAAAAAGCCACAGCAGCAGATTTTCTAAGAATCATCCTTTATTTTATGCCAAGAAAAAATAACAGAAAGAATTTCCCCAGGGAACGAAGGCTGACCCCTTCGAGAAAGGGTGGTTTTTAGCTAGCATTGATGGGTATTTGCAGGGGCTTTGGGTTTTTTTTTACATCTATATTGCTTCCAATGTCATGGGGTTTCTTTGGGGGCCCCAGGGGAAAAAAGAATTTTTGGGGGCCCCAAAAAGTTTAAACTGTTTCTGGGCCCCCCTGGGGAATTTATTTTTTGGGTCCACTTACAGCTACTGGGAAATACTGTACCCCCCGCCCCCCCCCCCCCCCCCCTTTTCTTTTCCCCCCTTGCTTTTTTCCTCTTCCGAGGAAGTTAATTTGGGGTTAAAAAACAACTCCAGGGCTCCATGTCAGGGGGACCGGGGGTTTGCCCATTCCCTATGGGGCCCTTGAGCTATTGCATTTACCCTTTGAAATTGGGAGCCGCGCAGCAATTTTTTTTCATTGATATGAGTGTTTCTTTTCTTTGTTAGGGTTTTAAATATTTTGAAAGAAAAACAAAATTTTATCTCCGTACAGGACCCTTTGTCTTAGACCAATTACGTTTTTACAGCTTATTGGGTTTGTAATTATGTTTTAAAGAACTGTTTTTTAAAAATTTAAATTTAACCGAACCAAAAATTTTATTTTTGTTTTGGGGTAAATTTTTAGTTTATTGAACGCCCTTTTTTTGTTTAGTTTTTTTTTGCCCCCTTTCGGGACTTTTTCGGGTCCAATAACCTTTTTGCACTTTAATGGCCTTTTTTCCCAAACACCCTTTAGCACTTTTGTTGAAACCTCCAAACACCCTTCCCCGCACTTTTTGGGGGCCCTCCAATCACCCTTTTGGGACTTTTGGGCCATCAATCACCTTTTGAAATTTTTGGATGGCCATCCAACACCTTTTTCTACTTTTTTTGGCCATCCAATACCCTTTTCCCCCTTTTTGGGGGCCATCCAATCACCTTTCTGCACTTTTGTTGGCCATCCAATCACCTTCCTGCACTTTTGGCGGCCATCCAATCACCTTTCTGCACTTTTGTTGGCCATCCAATCACCTTTCTGCACTTTTGATGGCCATCCAATCACCTTTCTGCACTTTTGTTGGCCATCCAATCACCTTCCTGCACTTTTGGCGGCCATCCAATCACCTTTCTGCACTTTTGTTGGCCATCCAATCACCTTCCTGCACTTTTGGTGGACATCCAATCCCCTTTCTGCACTTTTGGCGGCCATCCAATCAGTGCAAAGCACAGAGAAGTATCAAAAATGTCATCGCAGAGGTGTAGGGCTCTAATTGGCTGCTGAAATCACATGACGATGTTATATATACGTATATATATTTCATTGTATTGTCTTGTAAACACCATTTTCAGCTCACTCTCTGTACTGTACAGACTGCTCTTAGTTAGATAGCATTTTCCTCTCCATAGACAGCAATAGTTAGGGAGTTTGGTATTGCTGGCTGCATCTTTTCCACACCCAGAAGCTGTTATTTGGAGACATTTGCAGGATCACATAACGCCTAGCTCTCATATACATGGATATATATTACACAGAGTGCTTGGATTTGCTAAATCATACTCAATGCCCAAAATTTCCGTTTTTGCAGTTTTGGGGGTTCACTAATTGTGTAACACAGTCTCCAAATCTCCTATGTGTCAAAGGGGCTTTTGGGCCCCCTCAGATGCAGGGCCCCATAGCAGCTGCTACCGCTGCTCCTCCTATAGCTACACCCCTGCTTGCAAGCTGTCCTCATCTTTTCAGTTAGCCATTGTAATTAATGAAGTAATTTAACCTCTCAGTTCTTTTCTGTCCCTCTTAGAGCCAAATTGTCTTCACTAAGTTGTTCCACGTCTCCAGGTTACTTTTATGGATGGTAATTTCAGCTTCTCCTCACCTGTATAGGTATAAAAATTAACCAGAACATCTTCTCCCATAGACTTTAATGGGGTTCAAGTTCTAGTTGGAATAGAACATCAAACGGAACTCGCAAAAGTTCTAGGTTCTAATCGCACTAGAACTTTTTACTGCTCGCTCATCTCTAATCGTGATGTCGTACGATTGCAAAGTTTTACATTTTTGGGTTCTATCCTTTCTTTACCTCTCTCTAATTTTTTGCCTCTTCTGAGGATGTATATGCAGTTAAAAAACAACTCCAGGTCTGCCATGCTCAGGGGCCCACCGGGAGTTTGCCCTATTGCCCTGTGGGCCAGTCCGAGCCTGATTGCAGCACTGTTATCCATTGATGGTGAGCTGGTTTCTTCTCTTCCACCTTTGGCTATACTATATCGAATGAAAGCAAAGATGTGATCTCAGTGCAGGATCCATGTCTTACTATAGTTGAGCCGGATGACGTCCTATCATAGTTTATCTCATCGTGATGTCATATGATTGCAAATTTTCAAAAATTTTCCAAATGACTTTGGGTTCTATCCTTTCTACCTAAACAGCTTATTTCAGAGTAAACAGAGAATTTCGGAAGCGTAAAACCGCCCCATCTATTGGCCTCCTCCCCACACAGGGCTGTGAGGCTCAGCATCTGCGAGCTCCACACCCATCGCTAGATTTTATTTTTCTAATTAAATTAATTTCCCAGCAACGCGGACTCAGATAAAGCGATAGAACATTTCAATAAAAATAATGAAAGGGACGTAATTCTATGGCGCTAACGACGCTGTCTGGAGCCTGCCCGGCCGCGCGGCTGCCAGAGCTGCCAAGTTGTGCCGCGAGCGTGGCAGGCTGTAACCCCCGGCACATTATTTTTTTAGGATGCTGTGTTTAAAATTAACTTGTTGGCCCATTAAAATAAATGGAGTCCAGTTCCTATTCATTTCAACGGTTGATAAATCAGCAAAGACAAAACACACATTAATATCTTGGCAGTGGCAGCTCATTTTGCGGCGCTGAGACAAATAGTGTGTGAGGTGGAGGCTCGGCTCGGTGGCAGGGTGCAGACGCGTTGTCAGCTTGTATCAGGCTGAGCCCTCTTTTTGCACCCAAATGTAGAGTAATTGGCAAGAGGAGGCTGAAGGCTCTTAAAGGGCAAATCAATGTGAACCTCGGGCTGATTAGATAGGAAGCAACGTCGCGAATCATTAACAAAAATGCACATAAAATGTTTAGTTCGTGACAAAAATTGCCAGGCAGCGAGGTCTGCTCTGGGCAGGCAAATCTGCTGAAAGTATTCATTGCCATGCTATTAATGGGCTGCCCAAAATCTCAGGACAAATTAGGTAGAGAACCTTCTGTATAGTATGCAAAGCAGGACGAGTAAGTGTAGCCTGCAAGCGAGATCTAGCAAAGAGGATTTGTCTGAAAGAGCAAGACATAAGGAGCTATAGTAATGTACAGTGCAAAGTATCCCTAAACTGTGACATCACTGTGTATTATCCTGTACTGTGACATCACTGTGTATTATCCCTGTACTGTGACATCACTGTGTAATTTCCTGTACTGTGACATCACTGGTATTATCCCTGACTATGACATATTGTATTATCCTGTACTGTGACATCACTGTGTGTATTATCCCTGTACTGTGACATCACTGTGTGTATTATCCTGTACTGTGACATCACTGTGTGTATTATCCCTATACTGTGACAAAACTGTGTATTATCCTGTACTGTGACATCACTGTGTGTATTATCTCTGTACTGTGACAACACTGTGTATATTATCCTGTACTGTGACATCACTGTGTATTATCCTGTACTGGGACATCACTGTGTATATTATCCTGTACTGTGACATCACTGTGTATTATCTATGTACTGTGACATCACTGTGTATTATCCCTGTACTGCTGTGACATCACTGTGTATATTATCCTGTACTGTGACATCACTGTGTATTATCCTGTACTGTTACATCACTGTATATTATCCCTGTACTGTGACATTACTGTGTGTATTATCCTGTACTGTGACATCCCTGTTTATTATCCCTGTACTGTGACATCATTGTGTATTATCCCTGTACTGTGACATCACTGTGTATTATCCTGTACTGTGACATCACTGTGTATTATCCCTGTACTGTGACATCACTGTGTATTATCCTGTACTGTGACATCACTGTGTGTATTATCCCTGTACTGTGACATCACTGTGTGTATTATCCTGTACTGTGACATCACTGTGTGTATTATCCTGTACTGTGACATCCCGGTGTATTATCCTGTACTGTACTGTGACATCACTGTGTATATCATCCTGTTCTGTGACACCACTGTGTTTTATCCTGTACTGTGACATCACTGGGTATTATCCCTGTACTGTGACATCACTGTGTATTATCCCTGTACTGTGACATCACTGTGTGTATTATCCTGTACTGTGACATCCCTGTGTATTATCCTGTACTGTGACATCACTGTGTATATTATCCTGTACTGTGACATCACTGTGTATTATCCTGTACTGTGACATCGCTGTGTATTATCCTGTACTGTGACATCACTGTGTATTATCCCTGTACTGTGACATCACTGTGTGTATTATCCTGTACTGTGACATCACTGTGTATTATCCTGTACTGTGACATCACTGTGTATTATCCTGTACTATGACATCATTGTATTATCCTGTACTGTGACATCACTGTGTGTATTATCCTGTACTGTGACATCACTGTATATTATCCCTGTACTGTGACATCTCGGTGTATTATCCTGTACTGTGACATCACTGTATATTATCCATCACTGTGACATCACTGTGTATTATCCCTATACTATGACATCACTGTGTGTATTATCCTGTACTGTGACATCGCTGTGTATTACCCTGTACTGTTGACATCACTGTGTGTATTCACTGTACTGTGACATCACTGTGTATTATCCTGTACTGTGACATCACTGTGTATTATCCCTGTACTGTGACATCACTGTGTATTATTCTGTACTGTGACATCACTGTGTGTATTATCCCTGTTTCTGTGACATCACTGTGTGTATTATCCGTACTGTGACATCACTGTGCACAGTGACATCGCTGTGTGTATTATCCTGTACTGTGACATCACTGTGTATTATCCCTGTACTGTGACATCACTGTGTATTATCCTGTACTGTGACATCACTGTGTGTATTATCCTGTACTGTGACATCACTGTGTATATTATCCTGTACTGTGACATCACTGTGTATTATCCTGTACTGTGACATCACTGTGTGTATTATCCTGTACTGTGATATCGCTGTGTATTATCCCTGTACTGTGACATCACTGTGTGTATTATCCTGTACTGTGACATCACTGTGTATTATCCTGTACTGTGACATCACTGTGTATATTATCCTGTACTGTGACATCACTGTGTGTATTATCCCTGTACTGTGACATCACTGTGTATATTATCCTGTACTGTGACATCACTGTGTATTATCCCTGTACTGTGACATAACTGTGTGCATTTTTTTTATTTTTGTTAGGGGGGTCTGTTATCTACATTGCATACACTCAATGCCCCCCTTTTATATGTATTGAGTATAAACAGCTTGTCCCAGTCTCTTACTAAAACACAATGCTGCCGCAGCGGAGAGGTCCCGTTAACCTCTCCTCCTACTTGTGCCAAGAAAACGGAAAGAAATATGTTTTTTGTTTACCGTGTCATTAAAGATTTATGAAAAACATCCCATTTTTTCTGCGCAGCCAAGTCTGGATTGCTACAATTAATAGCTGCTATTTACATATTTATCCATCTCTAATCTTCTGGTGGAGGATAAATACTGCAGGAACTCTGTCAATATTACAGGACGTGTTCAACCTAATCCAAGTAAATGTGAGGCTGCGAGTAATTATTCACTGCGGCGCAGTCTGAATCGCCCCTGTGCACAACACCCATTAAATCAGTGAAGCTCCAGTGTCGCACGGATGAGGGTGCGGCTGTGACCAGTCCAATGAAGACCTGTCCTGTTCACACCTTGCAAATTTTTTTTAAATGAATTGTATTATTTATTGGTAATAG
Source organism: Phyllomedusa bahiana (assembly GCA_025379985.1). NCBI lineage: Eukaryota > Metazoa > Chordata > Amphibia > Anura > Hylidae > Phyllomedusa > Phyllomedusa bahiana. The sequence goes on from JAODAL010006689.1 coordinate 126,523, forward strand.
ATAAAAAAAAAAAACCTGAAATTAAATATAAAAATATTATACATAACATAGAAAATAGTCACATTTCAATAATATACAGTAATATTTTTATCTTAATATTATCGTCCTAGGATGGTGGTGTTGGCTCTATGGACCCTCCAGCAGCTATGGGATCACCTGGATGGTGGTGTTAGCTCTATAGACCCTCCAGCAGCTGTGGGGCCCCTGGATGGTGGTGTTGGCTCTATGGACCCTCCAGCAGCTGTGGAGCCCCTGGATGGTGGTGTTGGCTCTATGGACCCTCCAGCAGCTGTGGGAGCCCCTGGATGGTGGTGTTGGCTCTATAGACCCTCCAGCAGCTGTGGAGCCCAGGCATGGCGGTGTTGGCTATATGGCCCCTCCAGCAGCTGTGGAGCCCCTGGATGGTGGTGTTGGCCCTATGGACCCTCCAGCAGCTGTGGAGCCCCTGGATGGTGGTGTTGGCTCTATGGCCCCTCCAGCAGCTGTGGAGCCCCTGGGGGGTGGTGTTGGCTCCATGGACCCTCCAGCAGCTGTGGGAGCCCCGCGAGGGTGGTGTTGGCTCTATTAACCCTCCAGCAGCTGTGGAGCCCCGGCATGGTGGTGTTGGCTCTATGGACCCTCCAGCAGCTGTGGGAGCCCCTGAGTGGTAGTGTTGGCTCCATGGCCCCTCCAGCAGCTGTGGGAGTCCCTGGATGGTGGTGTTGGCTCTATGGACCCTGCAGCAGCTGTGGGAGTCCCTGGATGGTGGTGTTGCCTCTATGGACCCTCCAGCAGCTGTGGAGCCCCGGCATGGTGGTGTTGGCTCTATGGCTCCTCCAGCAGCTGTGGGATGCAGTTGGCTCCAGATACGTGTGACAACCTACCAGGACTTTATGGAGTCACTGCCCGCCGGTCTAGCTGCTGTCCGTGCTGCACACAGAGGAGACTCTGGATTTTAGCTGCTGGTTATAATAATATGACTCCATTGTGTATGGGCTTGATGAATATTAGGTGGATTTGCTTGGGACTGAATCTGCTATTAGTCATAGTCGGTGACCACCTGTGCTGTCATTTGCTACAGATTGCTCGCGGCCTTCACCTTTTGTCCCATTAAACCGTCACCTCCACTAAATCCAGGACAAAAAGGTAGCATTAACTGATGTTAAAAAATTAAGTTCCCCTTTAAATTAGTCAAGGTCAAGCTCATAAAGTTGCCCTATATGTACAAAGTGTAATCACACATTCAGAGCTGAGATAGAGAGGCGCGGCCTGCCACCGAGGAGGGGGCGCCATTGATCGCAGGTGGACGTTTTATGATAAAAGGCTGCTGAAAGATTCACAACAGAGCAGAGGAATGGAGCGGCCGCCGATAAGTGACGCTCATTAGCACATTATCCAGTCGGCTCGGGGCCCTGTCATTTCTGGGGAGATGTTAACGATCTTCAAAACTGATCACCAACTTATTGATCATAGAACATGAGCTGCAAATGGATACAATGTATCCAAAAATGGAATAGGATCTATAGTATAGCTGAAGATTATACACTGATAACACGGGCAGATATTGCAGATAGACAGAGAGTGAAATAGATAGATATGAGATAGATATGGGATAGATAGATAGATAGATAGATAGATAGATAGATAGATAGATAGATAGAATTTAGATAAATAAATAGATATGAGATAGATAGATAGATAGATAGATAAGAGATAGATAGATAGTAGATAGATATGAGATAGATAGATAGATAGATAGATAGATAGATAGATAGATAGATATGAGATAGACTAGATAGATAGATAGATAGATCTGAGATAGATAGATAGATAGTTAGATAGATATAGATAGATAGATAGATATGAGATAGATAGATTAGATAGAGAGATAGATAGATAGATAGATAGATAGATAGATAGAGTTGAGATAGATGGATATGAGATAGATATATTAGATAGATATGAGAGATATATAGATAGATAGATAGATAGATAGATAGATAGATATGAGATATGAGATAGAAAGATATGAGATAGATAGATATGAGATATGAGATAGATATGAGAGAGATAGATATGAGATAGATATGAGAGAGAGAGATAGATAGAGCTGTATTACCTTCCCTCGGTTTCTTGTATCTATCATGAATGTGTTTTTTGTTGCCTATTTAACTGTGTTCTGAATAAACCATGTATGGGAAATTTTTTGAGGCCAAAGGACAAGGTCACCTCATATGACTCCCTGCATATAGTGTGGCCCCATTCACTGTGGCCCGTATGTTCACACAACTTATTCAAGCCGTAATTGCGAGCCGGATTGCGCTCGCATTCCGGCTTGAAAAAGGGGCGGGTGCGGGGGGGGCGGGGGCGGGGCCCCGGGGCCCCATAACTTGCTTATCCCCCGGGGGTATTGCTCCTGGAAATGTGCTGTCATTTTCTACCCCGGCGGTTTTTTGCCGAGGGGGAGGAGCGCAGGAATCCATGTTCTCATGGGGTGGTTCCCGTAATTCTGTATGGGGGGCCGTACGAGCATAAACCCGGCGCGCGTACGGCTCCAATCCGGGGAAATTAATGTGTGAAATAGTGGTGCACACAGGGCATCAATAGCCGTACTCAGTATTGCCTCCATTACAGTTTTGTCCCTCCCTTCAAAATGGGGGGGGTCAGATACCCTATACCTCTCCCACTCTTCCTATATCTTGGGGGCAGTTTCCCCTTCTCATTTCTATCAGCACAGTTCTTGCACGGGTTTGTGACTTACCAGGCCTGAGCTCCCACTGTTAGGGCCCCATGTAGCTTCAGAGAGTCCCTGTGTCCTGGAGAAGCCTGGCAGTGACCATTTTGACTTATTGAGCCATGGAGTGTCTTCTGCTCCCCTTGGGGCCCCCCCTTCTGTTTTCTGCTGGGTTTTCCCCAAAATGTATTTGTCTTTTTTTTGCCCGGGGAAAAACATGCTTTGGGGATGGATTTTTTAGAGCCACATGAAGGGGCCCCATGGGTTACCCCCACCGGTTTTCCCCCTCTTTCCCCCCCTTGGGAAAAAATTTAAACTCGACTTCCCAGAAATAAGAACCCGTTGAAAGTGGAACAAAAAAAAGGGAAGGAATAAAATTATGACAATTCCCCTGCCCCCCGAGGGGAATAAAACCCCTAATCCCGGGGCCCGCCGGAAACCATCCCTTCAGAAGGGAAGGGGTTTTCAGCTTCTCCTTAGAAAAAGGGCCCGTACTTTTTACAAAAGCCCCTCGCCTTATCTGCTTGGGAGGGGTGTAAACAAGCCAAGGTTTTTCCTTCAAGTCTGAAATTTTCTTTAAGTTCTCTGTTGCTGGGCGGGGAATTAAAAATTAAAACCCATTTTTGTCAATCCCCAATTTTGTGTGTCAGGTGTGGGGTGATGAAAGCAGCAAGGGGCAGTCCAAAATGCGACCCCAAAAATGGGGGCAAAACCTTTGTTCTCAAATTGATTTGGGAAAACTTTTAACGAAAGTAATTTGTTTTACTTGCCCAAAATTGTTTTACCACCCAAGGTTTTTGCTCCTGATTTTTATTTAGGGTTTTAAAATTGGGGGTTGATTTTCAGAAATAGAATTGGCCCCAAACTTAATTTTTGGGGGGGGAAAACATGGAAAATTCGACCCTTAAACCCCCGGTTTGGAAATTGGGGGGGTTTTTCTTTAGTTAGGCTTTGGGTTTTTGGGAAGGGTGGAATATTGGTTTAGAGTTAGGGTTGGGGTTAGAAATTCCCGTTTTTTGGGTTTGGGGGTTAAAAAATTTTGATTCCGGGGGGGGAGGGTTTTAAAGGGTTTGAAATTGGGGGGTTTTAAAATTTTTGGGGTTTGGATTTGCCTTTTAAATCAAGGGGTTGGGGGTTAATTTTTAAGGGGGGGATTAGGGTTGGAATCAGGTTTTTTGGGTTTGGGGCTTGGGTTTTTTTATTTAAAGGGTTGGGGTTTTAGTTACAGGTTTTGGGGGTAGGGTTTTGGGTTGTTTTACAATTACAGTTTGAAATTTGAAATTAGGGAAAATTTTTGGGGGGAAAAAGTTGGGGAAAAGGGTTTGGAAATTTCAGTTTTTTTTTGGGGCGGGTTTAAAAGTTTTGGGGAAAAAGGGGGGAGTTTTATTAAAATTTGGGGTTTTGAAATTAAAAATTTTGGGTTTGGGAAATTAAAAAGGGGTTGGGGGGGAGCTAAGGGCTCAGGGGGCCCCCTTGGGAAAAACCCCCGGGTCGGGGCCCCCCCCCCACCATTTTAGGGTCCCCTAGGGGGGTTTTATAGATAGGGACAGCCCCCCAAGGAGGTTTAAAAAAATTTTTAAAAATAGGTAGACAGGTTTAAATAGATTAGGTTTCAAACAGGGAATAATAGGTAACAGGCAGACACAGGGATATATAAATTTTTTAAAGGCAGGGCAAGGCCCGGTATATTTGGGAGGGGACAGGCAGGTAAAATAGGTACCCCCCAGGGAGGTTAAAATATGTGGTAAAGGGAAAGGGAGGTAGGAAAATTTGTGAGGTAAGGCCGGGGAGGTTTAAAGTTGGGGAAAAGGCAGGCAGGGATATGTTTAGGTACAGGGGGGTAATTTGGTTTTTACAGGAGGGAGGGGATTAAATGTGGGGACAGGGAGGCATAAAAAGGGAGGTTTCCGGAAACAGGGGAAAATTTGTGTGGGACAAAGGGAGGGAGGTATATAGTGGGTTTCGGAAAAGGTTAATTTGTTAGGTACCAGGGAAGGGGGGTTTAATTTTGTGTGGTACGGCAGGC